>VXBP01004765.1:42467-101210 GCA_013400115.1 Rhinopomastus cyanomelas | reverse complement strand
TTCCTTCCTTCCTTCCTTCCTTCCTTCCTTCCTTCTTCTCTTCCTCCCTCTCTTCCTCCCTTCCTCTCCTCCTTCCTCTCTTCCTTCCTCCCTTCCTTCTCGCTTTTTTTTGGCAGCATTATTCTGCAGGGATCCTACGTAATTTTTGATTCTTCCAGTCCGAATGGGAAGAAACACGAGTTCCAAGCATCTCAAACCACAAGAAATAAGAGATTGCTTACCGTGGATGTCCTTCCATGCTGACGAACCTGTTGCGATAAAAACGTTTGTTACTGTTGTCTTCCACATACGGGTGATATTTCTGGAGAACAATCACAGACTGCGTTTGACAGATGAAGGCAGAGAGGAGCTGGTGGTAAATCCTGCGAGCAGCGGAGTGGTATGGTGGAAGATCTTTCCGAACGAGGACCACATTGCATTAAGTCAGCTTTTTATGAACACATGCTTTCCCTGTTCCTGGGGTGTAATCTTTCATTTTTAATATTCATAGTGTAGATTTTATACTGGATAATTTCTAAACGGATGAAAACCCAAACCTCCCTCTCTCTCGCTAACGGAAAAAAAAGGGACAATAAAGGCCTTTTTATATTCTGTTGCAAACCAGTCACTTACAAACGAAGTGTTCAGATCACCTTTGCTGAACCATCACCTATAAAATGTCACAATATGCCGTGCAGCATCGTGTCCATGATGAGTACAGAAAGAACTAGAATTTCACAAGAATAAATATCGGATTACTCCAAAATAGGTCCCCTTTAAGGTCACTTAGTTAACTGTAATCAGGAGACACGGTTCTTTGTTTGCATTACAAAAGGATGCATTTGACTTGAACTTTCTTTCGACTCTTTTAACAAACATATTCAAATATCCCATTAAAGGAAACAGAAATATGCTCTCAGTCTAACGCTCTGAAACGCATCATCTATTTTAAAGTAAAATACTAATATTGAGGGGTTACTTTCTGCAAGCAGTTTTTCACCCCTTCCATTGCCTTCCTATGATACCTTGAAGAATTATTATATTGCACAGAGAACAATTGCTTCGATGTCAGGAGTTCACTAGACAGAGCTTCTCACGACTGTTTTTGTTGTAAGAATTTTTTTCGTTCTGCCCACTTGGGATAGCATTCAGGGCTTGCGAGGACACAGGAATACTACAAGCATTTTGGCACTAGACGTTCCCTTACCGCTCCTTTTCTTTCTCTTTTGTCCTTTTTTGTTTGTTTGTTTTTAAATAAAAATATTATCTTGAAATAAAATGTTCAATTAAATGCAAGAATTTCAGGCAGGGAGCAACCCGCTCCTCCCGGCGCTGCCCTGGACACCTGGGCTCTACCTGTCTTCTCCCCAGCAAAGCCGGCACCTTGCTGCCGAGGAGAGCAACGCTGATAGCCTCCTCCCACGGAGTTTCCAGAGGCACGGGCGCGGAGAGAACCCGGGCGCGGTGGTGACAATGAGGAGGCCAGGAACGGACTTACTGCGCGCTCCCCCCGCGGCCGGGGGGACCCAGGAGCACAGGAACCCACACAGCCGCATTCCCGCAGACGGTTCCCTGCTAACACTTTCCCGATTACTGCTTCCAAGAACGAAAGCATCTGCACTTGTATGCTCTTAAACTAATTTATGGTGGGAATTATATTTTGGCTTGTCAACTCTCAAGCCATAAAACAAAGTTTATTGGAATCACGTGCTCCTAAATAGCCACTCAGGACCTATCTCTGTGGAACCATAAATAACCTTCAGCTTTAAACTTTTATTCGCTAAATAAAGGTTCGCTGAATCCGTCCTGTAAAATGGGACTGGGTATGAGTAGCGAGGATGGTCGGAAGGTCAGCTCCACAGCGTGAGGCCGGCCTGTTTGAGGAGTGTGCTGCAGGCAGAGATGCTGAGAGAGACGTTAGCTCTCCCAGATTGCATTTTGCCGTGGATACCCGTTCAGATCTTTTTTTTTTTTTTTTTGCATCTTTTAGGGGCCAGGAAAGCCCCTGGACAGGGGCTATTAGGGGACAGGGGAAAATTACCCAAAAACATAGGTACTGCAGAGAAATGGGCGTCTCTCCCTTACTTGCCAGGATGTTTATGGGATTTTGATCAGGCGTCCCCGAAAAATGCTTTTAACTCGTTCGCCTCCTGAGCTATTGCACGGGCGAGCCCAGGGACTGCGATCTAGCCAGGCAGTCGGCGGACCTTTGCAAGTGACCAAACTGCTGGAAGCAGCGAAGGCACAGGATTTTGGAAAGGGATAAAGTGTGAAGCCTGCCACAATGGGATCTTTGAGGACTGGAAGTTTAAGGAAGGTTATAAAGCAATAAAGCAGCCCTGGTGTGAAGGGAGCAGGGTGTGAGTTAGCAAACAAGAATTTCAAGGAGCCCAAGCAGAGGAAGTCAAATGTCCCCAAAAGTCACAGAGCATAAAGGAATCCTGGCATCAGCTCTCAATCCGTCATGGCTAAGGTGAAGAAATCGAGGCGGACAGCACATCCTAGTACCTCCAAGGAGAGCCGCTAGCCCCTCGGGGACCGGTCGCTCCCCGGGACCTTGTCACCAGCCTGGGTGGTGCCTGTCAATTAGATCGCTCTTGGTCTGTTTAGTTGACCATTTCCTACCGAATCTGACTACGCAATTTTGAAGTTGCATAGAAGAGGCAGCTGAGCTCTCCCTGTTCTCTTTAGATGTCTCACATCACAGATCATCGATTAGTTTTTCTCCAGAAAGAAAGAGGCATCCTGTCCTCACCACCTTCTCATCTACTTCCTTTACCGAAGTTGATTTCTTTTGCATTTCTCTATCAAGCTTGCTCTAGGTCAATGCTCTAATCATGCTGCATCTCCTTCCTGCATCTACGGCCTAGGCTGAGCCCACCCCATCCAGAACAGCTGGCAGAGGCAATGTGCTGGAGGCCAGTGAGAGCTCAGGCATCTCAGGACAGGAATGGACTGTCCTGCATGGGGCTCACTCGTGGGTCATTTTCTGCAGGAGCACGGCCTGTGCTGCCAGCCCAGGGCAGTCAAGGAAAAAGCTTTATGAGGCTGTACCCTATGTCCTGCTCAGGTACTCGGACCTGGCTACGGTAGGGACTAGACCAGGCTCCGACCTTTGGAGCCCACCGAACCCCACATGCTCCCTGGGGTCCTGCAATCTTGGTTCATCTCATGGTCTCGAGAAGCCCACGCTCCGGAGACAGGGCACTATCCCGTGGCCAGGCAGGGCTGAGGGCGAGGTGAAGCTTTAGCCCCTGGCAAACAGGGAGTGAGGGGTGGCCGAGACTGGGAATGTGCTGCCAGCAAATGTGTCCGGAAGGTTGGGGCTGGGAAGGGTGAGGTCGCGGTGCGAGATAGTGAAGAGCTAAAGATCCGGGTTCCTGTGATCTAGGGACAAGATTAATGCTTATGCAACTAATTCTAGCCCTGAGATTTTGAAGACTGGAATTAGGAGGATTTACACATTTCCTATTCTAAAATGCAGATGCGAAAGTTCACTTTGAAGCGTTGGCCAGTTCGTTCTCCAGGTTTTTTATGCGAGTTCTCATATTCGGGGCCGACGATCTTGAGATGGATAAGACGTGGAATCAAGCAAGCCAGTAATAACTGGTTTACCTCCAGTAACTGCCGCGATAAAAGGGTTGTGGAAATTGGATCGCACTGTCACTCTGGGTGCTACTTGACATACGCGAAGATCAGCATCCTATCCCGAGGATCACACCGCTGGAAAATGACAGGTTCCATCTCTGACTTTGAAGACCTTCCGAGCACCTTCATCGCGTCCAACGCACCCTCTCTGCTTTTATCATAACCCCGTCCTTTCAGGAGCTGCCTCACTGCCCATGACCCTGCCGAGCAGGATGTGGGTATGCCCAGGCCCCTGCCCGCAGCAGCCCGTGCCCGCAGGCAGATCCGGCGGCAGCAGAGACCCGGAGAGGGCAAGGCGGCGGCGAACCGCGCCCCGACTTCAAACAGGGACAGTGGCGGCTCTGCGGGGGAAGAGGGCGAGGAGCACGAGGCAGGGATTGGGGGACCGTGGGAGCGTCTAGCTAGGGCAGGCATGGCCCGGGGGGGCTCAGGGGCCGCCAGGGTTATGTCCGGGCATGACTGGGGAAGGTGAAGCCTGGAGGCAACAGGTGGGGCGGAGGCAGAGAAATGTGCCGAGCCCTTGCTTACAGCGGGCAGGGGAGATGTGCGGGGACCAAGGGCTCTACCCGGGGGAAAGTAGTCGTTGGGGAGGCGGTTGCAGGACGACACGGTGCTTTGGCACCCACATCAAAGGGGCAGGGAAGGAAGTGGTGGCTGCCCCACATCAAAGGGGGAGCCGTGACCGGGAGGGCGGCGGGGCACCCGAGGTGAGCCCCGACGGCGCAGTGGGTAAGGCAGGGAGCGCGGAGGGTCGCGCGCAGCTGCGCACAGAGGCCATACATCTGGAGCAGGCCGCTGCGTTCAGCGTACTGGGACAACTGGGGCCCGGCTGAGAAAGGCGAGGACGGTTGTGCAGCCCCACCCAGCCCCCGCGCGCCGGTGGGTCTGCCCGTGGGCATCTAAGCTGCCGAGTCCACCGCCCTGGGCGAGCAGCGGGGGGGCAGCAGGCCCCTCGCCCAGGCGGGGAGAACGGAGGCTTGTCCTACAGCGCCTTCTCCTGGAAGAGTTCGTGGAGACGAAATGGTTGTTGACGGACAGGGTCCGCCGCGCCCCCGGCGGCCGCTCCACGCCCCGGCCCGGCCGCCCCGAGGGCGGGAGCCGCGGGCAGGGGACCCCGGCCCAGGTCGTCGGGGCGGGCGCCCACCCGCGGGCAAAAGCGGCGGAGCCGAACGTCAACGGAGGGTCCGGGCAGGCTGCTGGACTGACCCCTCCGCACCACCTTCATAGTAGGGTCCAGCTCGGGTTGCTCCCTGAGTGGGGCGTTGGGTGGGCAATTCGGTTGTCCACACCTACGCCCCTTCCCCCGCAGATGCCAGGAGGCGAGCGCTGGGTTTGGACAGAGCCCGATGCCGCTGAATGCACTTTTATTGCCTCTTGTCTCTAGTAGAAACCCTTCCTCTGCCATCCGTCCGGCCCCCCGACCTGCTGCAATGTTTATTGTGCCTCATCTTTTCCTTTCGCTTCCTGTTTTTTCGTCTCCCGCTCCAACAGCATTGAGTGCCGCACTGCAGTAGAGCCGTAAATACCTTTAACAGCTGCCTGCCAACCGAGCAGTGAAATACTGTCTTTGTTCGATTTTTTTCCTGCCCCAAGCGCTCAAACAATACCCCGTGAGAATTATATTTGTTTGGAGACTGGGAAACATTATTGGGAAATAAAGTAAACGACAGAATTTGCTCTTTGAAAGAGCTCAAAACCAACGAGTATTTCTTCACTTCGTCTTGTCGAGCTCCCCAGGTCTGCAGTCCCCTTCTTGCTCCAAACCCCTGGCAGAGGGGAGCGGAGGCTGCACTTCTCCAGGCAACTGGAGCCCACCTTGGCTTCCCAAATGGTAACCAGCAATACCTGGGCACTGCCCGGAGCATAGGCTGCCGCTATTTGTTTTGAGAGGTTGTAGTTTTACTGTCCGTGCGTCAGTAAAGCGTGTGCTAGGGATCAGCTGCTTCCTTTCCACAAAAATATGACATGAATCATAAATTCTGCCGAATGCTTCGGGAAACGAAGCAGGTGTGAGGAATACGAATATGAACTCTGTGTTAAAAAAACCCAAAGCAGCACACCAACACACCCGTGCTGGTGGAGGTGTACACGTTATATAGGTATAGAATTATATAAAAAAATACAACTCCTCATATGTGCAATATATATATAAATATATCTATGTTTATATGTATATAAACACATACATCCAGAGTTTGTTATCAATACTCACAAAAACTGTAACTACATTTAAGGGCATACGCATGCTCGTGTGCTGCAATGTTAATGAAAGAAATTAAAGAAGAAAAAAAAACAGAAAAGGAAAGAAAGCCAATGCAAGGACGGAAGGAAGCCGTTTAGGAGGAAGAATGCCAAACTCCCACATAAGCCCGTGAGATCACAAATACGTATGTACATCTGTATGTGTCAGCATATGGACCAGCACACATACACATGCACGTTAAAATTCGTTGGAAATTCTGCTTTTGTTTTCTTCTTTTCCCTCAGGCTATGAATAATTTCAAAACAGCCCAAGAATGAGATTTTTCGAAGTTTTTTGAGAGATTTATAGCCAAGCAGCTATAATTATTGTGTCGTCTACAAGGGATTCTGAGAGTGAAATCTAATGCAATAGACACTTTCCAATTTACTCTTGAAGACTGCTGCTATGTTGAAAACGATTCCTCTCAAACTCCAAGGCCATCGGCAGCGCAGGGTGGTCGGCTAGTGCCAAGAGCCAAAGCAAGCGGGGAAGGCGTCCGTAGTGAGGCTTGGGCTTGGCAGGCTGGGAATTTGCTAGGGGATAGATTTAAGGGAGAATTTCTTCTGCGGATTCGAAATGTGTACTTGGGCACGACTTTCCCCTGTCCACCTGCATTGCGTATAGCTGAATCAGGCATTTGAGGTAAATGGTTTTTCGGAAAATCCGTGCACTGGAGTGGCACGATGCATTTCTATCACTGACCGATGATTCAAACAGTAAATACCAGGTGGCGGGGTTTTGTGCTGTGCACCGTCATTTTGAAAGTGAAGAGATGGGTAACATATCTACACGTTCAAATAAGGTGCGTTCAAAATAATATGTGTTGAACAGACAGAGTAGAGGTGCATATAAGAAAACACACGCATATAGGTAGTGCAGGTATGAATATATACACATACATATGTTAACGAGGATAAAGTTTGTGTGACTGTTATATCTCCTCTATATATTTCAAAATAAAACTGACCGGTGTTTTACTTCCGATAAATCTTCCCCGCTTTAGCCTTATACGACTCCTATATGCGTGAGCAGCCTTGGTGCGGGGCTCCGCCATGCCCTACCCTGCCCGGCCGCCCTGCCGTGAGCCGCTCGGAGCCGCAGCCCTGATTCAACCGGAGGAGGATGTGCTCTGCCCTCCCGGCGGGGCGGGCGGGATCGCCCGGGGCAGGACATGAGCACGGCCCCCAGCTCGACTGGTTCTGTGGGTTGCCCCACGCCCTCCCCTCCCGCGGGAGCGCTGACCCCGCTTCTCCTGCGAAAACACCTGTTAAGTTTTAAAGTTACGTGGCAGCTAACAAACCACACCACTGCCACACCGCGCTTCGGGCTGACGGAGAGAACAGCCGCCAAAAAAAAAAGACCTTTCAATAGAAGAAACCCCGCGGCAGGACAGGAGCCGCGGAGGGTCGCGGATCCACACGCCATTGCGAGCGCGGCGCCTTTTCCGCGACAGACCGCGCAACAGCAGCAAACAGACCGCGGCACGACCACAACGGTTTTTAGCAGTAGTAACACCGATAATTACACCAGTTATTAATAATGACGATTATAAAAGTAGCCATAGTAGTAACAAGAATAAGAGGCTAACAGAGACAGGTCACCCAGCGTGACAGGAGGGGACAGAGGAATCGGCGCCGTGCCGCCGTGCGGGATGGTACGCGGGCGCGGAGGACCGGCGGCCAGCCCGAAGGGAGCCGAATGCTTACCGTTTCGTAGCATTGCCCACCAGCTGAGGAGCCCGGGAGGGACGTTGTAATCCATTTTGTACCCTCGTAGAAATCCGTGTGCCAGAGGAGAGAGCGGCAGCGGGGAAGACAAGCGGCGGGAGAGGAGCGGGGAGCGGGAGGCGGTGCAGCGGCCGGCGCGGGTCTCCGCACAGTCCCCCGCGAGTGCAAGGAAGGAGGCGGTGCGGGGCCGGGGAAATGTCAGCGCGACGGTGGCGGCAGGACCAGCCGTGGGTTTCAGGGAGCGGGGCACAACATGAGGGCGATTGCCATACACCTCAGCCTAGACAAAGGTTAGAAAAAGAGGGGCTGAGGCTCTCTGAAGGCAGAGTGCAGGGGGAAATTCGCCAGGGAAATCAGGAAAAGGCCATGAAAGCGCTCGCTGCCTGCACATGACCAGCCGCAGCCAATGACGAGCCCAAATAGGTCATAAAAAGGTCTATTACCAAGTTGTAAATTTTCTTCAAACAAAAAGGAATTTACTGCAATTCCTTGCGGATTTTGCACATACTGCTTCCCAGCGCCATGTTTCTTTTCGCCTGCGTGCTGCGCTCTGCGCTTCTGCTGAGCCCTCGGTCCCGCCAGCCCACGGCCTGCTCGCCCCGGATGCGGTGCCGGGACCCGCGGGCACAGACAGGCCGGGGGGCTCTGCGCGGGTTGCGGAGAGCAGGGAGGGCCCCGCGCAGCGGCAGCGGTGCTGCACAAAGAGGGGCAGAGCTCTGTGGGGTGGTCCCTGTCGTGCCCCAACGAAAGGCGGGTGGGGGTTACCAGCATCCCCCACCCCGCACACCCCCGGCTCTGCCAAGCCCTAAAAGAAACCACACTTCCTTGAGCGCCCACTACTGAAGCTGTACCTGTCGTCGGCCTGAAAACAGTCCGAGCCGCTTCTCCTCCTCGGAGAATGCGGTCCTCACAGGTTGTGTCGGGCGCTGTCAGGCGCTCGCAGGCTGCCTGAACACCCGATAAATCCTTCCTCTTTTTAACCAGGTCGAGGGGCACCTCAGCTTGTAGCTCTAACAGGGAAAACACGATTCCTAGAAAGTACTCTAAACGACTAAGATCGACCCTATGTCCGCAGAGAAAGCTTGTCTTGGAGACGGAATACGGTGGATGTCTCTTGCTCAATTTTGTCTCAAGGGATAGTCACAGTGTACTCGCCTCGAAAAGACAGTTAACAAATCAACTCCTATGCCCTAGGATCTTTCTTAACGAGCCTCTTCAGGGAGTTGCACACCCGTGAATATCACGCCCATTCAGCTTGTCCTTCGGCCAAAGCATCCGCACATTTCGCAGCTATTTTGCAATACTCACGGCCGCTCAGAGCTGCTCGACGTGGGAATGGATAAACTGTGCAGAAACTCTGGCTGCCTCTGCCGCAGCGAGCCGCACAGCCACAGCTTTGCCCTGCCAAAATACTGCTGTCTGCTTCGGAGCTCGATGGCTCCGATTTTACCGGGGGCTTATTGACCATCCAGGCCCAATTCTGCCTGGCTTTTCCTTTTCTTAAAAAGCCTCAGAGTACACGAGAGGGACATATTCAGCTTCAGAAATACCGAGAGAAATACCTAAACAACTACATCGATGTTTTTTGTTTTTTAATACGTAAGACAAGGATGAACCCATCTACCCCTAGGCTTTCGCAGATGATGTGTGTACAGCGAAGTCAGGCTTTGCCGCGTACCAAGCCTGCCCAGGAAAAGCGAAGAGAGCGGAAACGTCTTCAGGAATATTTAGATTTTATTCTCTTTGTCTGCACATTAAAAACAACTACGCCGCTAGTCCTTTTCAGAAACAAAAAACAGCCCAGATAGGTCTCCGCTCTCCCTTTGCCATCGCAGGCATCAGCGCGGCTTTTGCCGCTCCAGGGCCCGCAGGGACCCAACTGCGCCGCATAGGAAAAAGACTTTTTCCTTGCCCGGAGACCCATCATGTCGCTGCCACTGGCAACGGGTATTATTTTGAAAAGGGGGGGGGGGGGGAGGTTTATGCATCAGGCGACTGGGTTTCCTTAAACGTGCCGTCACCAGCCTCATATCCTTCCTGGACACTGGGGATACCCGTGCATTTATGCAAATCCATGCAGCAAAATGCTTTCTTCACCGTTTTGCCGCAGTTTCCCCTCGTTTACAACCTTTAACCAACTACGCGATCAAAATAACCTCAGAACAATAGCCCCGCTTGATCGTACCTCCCTCTAGAGATACCGTTCGGCCGGACTGGGACCATGCATGGCTCGGTGATGGGGACTGGAGAAGAGAAAGGGAAACGAATTGAACAAAACCCGCCCTACAAATCCCGACCCCTGGGTCGACGGTTCCCGTCGTGCCGGGTCCGCTCCTGAGAGGGGAGCTGTGAATGCAGGAGGAGGGCCCCGGCGCCGGACGGGCACCGTCGACTCCTTGCCAGACCTCTGGAGCTTCCGAGCGAGGCCCAGGCTCGATCCCTCCCCCATGGGGAACACGCTCGTTCATCGAGCAGATAGTTCAGGTTTGCCTTGTTTGTCCCAAAGGCTGGAGTGTCCCTTTATGGACTAATTACTTACTGGGGCGTAAGACGATGGGCAATAAGTAACTCAGAAATCTTGGTAGGGGTTTACACCCCGTACCGAAGCTCTCTGCCTGCTGGTCCTAAAAAAGGACGACTCTCGGTCGACCTCTGAGATAACGCAGTCAGCAGGACCACCGTCGCAGAGCGGGAGAAAAGGGAGGGAGACGAGAAGAGGGGGTGAATTAAATCGTTTTACTGGTTAGAGAGGACTTCTTTTCCAGAAGTTGTGGGCTTTGTCCTCGCCTTCTCT
The DNA here is from genome assembly GCA_013400115.1 of Rhinopomastus cyanomelas. NCBI lineage: Eukaryota > Metazoa > Chordata > Aves > Bucerotiformes > Rhinopomastidae > Rhinopomastus > Rhinopomastus cyanomelas. Next base: position 90,820 of record VXBP01004765.1, on the reverse strand, counting down.
GGGCTCCGCTATGAAAGGCACACAAACCGTGCGACGGCATTTCGGTGGAAAAATGTCTTTATTTCCCCTATTTTACAAGTGGCTTGGGACCACCTACGGTCCTGACACAGACCCGCTTAAGGCCGCAAAACTCCGCATTTCCCTGCTCTTCCCCCATCTGCGGTGCGGGCACGGTTTGCGTGGAAGCCCCGCACTGCTCAAGAGCAGTGCAAGCGGAAGCCCGGCGTTGCCAGCGTACCGCTGGGTGAAGTGTCCGGGGAGAGGGAAAGCACGGGAAAAGGCGAAGGCAAGGCCCGGGCACCGGTACGGAGGGGGATCCTAGGGCCACAAGGGAGGCTCAGCCGCCTGGTGGGCCCGCAGTGTCTTTTGGTCGCTGCTTCGGCCCGCAGTCAGTGGCTGGAAGCTCTCCGGGGTGCACAGACAGTAGGAAGAGAAAACTAGTTTAGGTTTCCCACACACCTTTGCCACACCCCACAGAAAACACCCAGCATCGGAGACAGGACGTGGAAAAGAGGCAAGGGAGAATTAGTCCAGATGTGGAGAGGCTCTGAAGGCTATTAGAGGGGTGGATTACATAAGGATATCAGGCAGCCGATACATTTTATGTTTCGATAAATTTGGTTTATTGTAATCAAATATCAGCAGAAGGTTAAATATATTTCTAAGATATTTTATTCAAATTCATTAAATTTATTTAATTTACGCAAAATAATAATTAAAATAGTACAAGTGCACTTGTCTTGAATAATAAAGCATTTTAAAATGTCTTGCTTATTGGTATTTATTATCAGGAAGTCTATGTCATTTTCCGCAATTACTCTCTTTTAAGATTGCAAATATATGTATAAAATTGGAAATGTATTGCTATAAAATCTGTATCAAATTTGCAAAAGAAGTAGGCGAACTGTTAAATGTAGAGATTGTTCTAAGTGTCGTTAAAAACAAAACCAAACCACAAACAACTGAAGCACCGAAGCAGAGAAATGTCAAGCGGAGGGACACGGGGTCACTCGTCCCACGGCAGGACAACGTACAGGAGGAGACGGGCCGACACTTCGGGCTACGGCACTGGTTATTCTTGATAGCCTTTCAAAAAGGCTTTTAGGGCAAATTTTAATTTGTCTGGCTTTCAGCTCTGTCTTCTTCCAGATCATGTGCTTCCTTTTTGGCCTCCTCTTCCTTTCCCTCCTGTCTGGACGCGGGGAATTTGTCCTTGTTGTTCTCTTTTTTCCATTTCATCCTCCTGTTCTGAAACCAGATCTTTACCTGCCTCTCGGTGAGTCCTAGTGCGTGAGACACCTCGATCCTCCTCTTCCTGGTCAGATAGGGGTTAAAGAGAAACTCCTTTTCCAGCTCTAAAGTCTGGAATCGACTGTATGTTTGTCTTCCTCTTCTCCTACCCGGCGCTGCTGTTTAAAACAAAAACATGGGATTTTGGATGTTGCTGTGATCGTTCGAAACAAGACGCAGGCAGGGAGAGCTCAAGTTCCTACGGAAGTCCCTCCAGAGAAACCCCTCAGAAACGCAGTGAGAGAAAATAGAGGGCACAGAGGAGGTCCAAGCTTTGCACACGAGTGCAGGAAAAATAGCGATAGCAGATGCACCAGTTGTCTCGACTCTTACCCTGCATCGAGGTTTATGGGGTCAATTTATTGTCTAGGGACCAGCACCCCACGGCCCCGCACCCTTCCCGTTCAGGCAGCAGGAGCCGGGCGAAAGGGTCAGCTGAGCCTCTGTGTCCCAGAGATGACTTTAAGACTACTCTAGGGGTGGCAGCCGCCTTCTGCAAATGTTTCTCTTTGCTCACTGATTCGCTTTATTATCGCAAGCCACCGCGGTGATAGGAATGGCGGACAGAAAGGCAGAGAGACGGAGGCAGAGGCGGGTGGTGGAAAGGAAGCGAATGGTGGAGAGAAAGAAGCCAGAGAAGGACTAGAAAGTTTCAAACTCAGACGTGAGATGGAAGCAAATTTTTGACTGCGTCCAACCTTGTGGTCTCATCCAGGGAAACATTTGAGCAGAAGACGAGCTCTGATTTAAGTGGTCTGGTTCCTCGCCAATATTAGCACTGGACGATTTACAGTCAGGATATTGTACCAGCTCGGCCTCTTGCTGTGTCGTAAAAATCTGCTGTCTCTGTAAGTTATCGTATCCGTAAAATTTAGCGGGCTCCCCGTGACAGGTAACCCCGCTGCAGGGGGCAGGAGGCGGAGGCGCGGCGAGGGGAGGAGGAGGCGGCTGGTAGGCGGCCGTGGGGCTCCCCCCGGACGGCTGGTAAAAGTCCGCGGCCGCTCCGCCGCCGCCCCCCGCCCCGCCGGGTGCGGGATGCGGGCGGCCGGCGGCGGCCGCGCCGTTCCCGTAGAGCAGAGCGGCGGCAGCGGCGGCGGCGTGGCGGCCGCTCACCTCGGGTGCGAAGTGACAGTCGTAGTACGGGGAATTGATGTGCTCCCCCGCCGCCGCCGCCTTGTACTTGGAGTAGAGCGGGTTGACAAAGTAGGAGCTCATCGGGGAGGGGGCAGCGGCGGGCGGGGCGCGGGCCGGGGGAGCTGCCGCCGGTGCCTCTACGCCTCGCTCATGCTCCCGCTGCCGCTCACCCGTGCGCTCCCCGCTCCTGCTCTCCGTGTATGTGGTGACCAGAACTGGAATATAATCGCTCCCAAAATGACCTGCCTCACTGCTTTTACTATTTCCTATTAGGCACACAGCAGCCCGCGCACGCACACACACACGCTCAGGGGGAACTTTTGGCTTCAGTTTACATGTGCCGCTCCTCAGGCAAGAAAAAAACCCGGCCCAGCCCTGCCCGGATCCAGCCCAGTCGCAGGCCCCCGCTCCCCCCGCCGGTGCGCGCTCGCCAGGAGCCGCCGGGGTCCTGCCGCGCAGGGGCGAGGCGGCTGCGCAGATCCCGCGCAATAACTGCGGGCGCGTTGCCCGGGGCGACACCGCCCGGCCCGGCCCGGCCCGGCCACGCTGCCCAGGTCCGCTGCTGAGCACTTCGGGGCAGAGACCAGCAGAAAGGTATCTGCGGGAGCTGCTGGGGTATCCGTAGGACAGTAGCGTGGCTGCTGCCGGGCCCCGATGCCAGTGGGCCCGCCGGGTCATTTCCTTGAAGGCAAGCAGAGCTCTGCGAAATGAGATGCACATTTACCCTTGACGCCGTACACGCATGGCTGAGGCTCCAGGTTAATTGACACTTAATGGAAATCATGCCTATGAATATAGTTTCCATCATTTCACCCTTGGTGGACGTCATTATCGAGGCAGAGAGAGGAAGGGCTGGGGGAGGGAAATGTGTGGGTGAGCGGTTAGCACCGCTTGGGACCGCGGCCCCGCTTCTCCGAGAAGGGGGAAGGAGTTGCCCGGCAGGCTCGGCGCTGCCCCGGCTCTCCGCTCTGCGTCTCCAGTCCTCGCTTCCTTGTTTCGTTGCGAAGCAGGAACCAGCTTTTCAGACATACAACCCCAAGAGGTCGAGTCCTCCCTATACTGCAGAGGAAAACTGTAGGTGAAATATAATACGGGTCTGGAGAGAACCACGCGTGTCCTTCTGGTGCGAACGGACAACAAATACTTGTGGTTACATAAAAGGCATCACAGCCCTCTCCCCGCCATCACCACCGCCAGCGCGCCTGCCTTCTTGACAAATAATTCGCTTTGTCTAGGTGACCAGCCCGGCCGCCCCGCATATGAGTGCCCGGAGACACCCCAGTCTGAGCAGAGACCCCCGTGCAGCCAAAGGGCAGGCGGGGAGTCGAGAGAGTCCCAGGACGGGATGAGCACAGCGCTTTTTGGTGCTACAAGGACGGATGTCACCGAAAGCCCATCGTAGCAGATCACCGGGAAGGCACGAGGCCAGGCCAGGCAGAGAGCCGCCGCGGCAGAGAAACACGGCCTCCCACTGCAGAAGGGTGCGAAAGGGCAGCGGCTACTTCCTGCATCCGCGCCAAAGCTCTGCCGGCACCTCCTGATGCTCATCCTAGTTCCGGGGAGCAGCTTTCCCCCAGCAAGGTTTCACGCCCTGGGACGCGGGAGCGCAGCGCTGCGCGGGGCGCGGCGGCAGAGGTAGAGTGGAGCGCGGGCGCCCTCTGGCGGCGCATAGTGGCTGAGACAGACAGCGTTCTGCCGCCTTGCGCTGTTCCCGTTGCGCGAGCTGTCCGCAGCTCCCCCGGCTGGTAGTTCGGCCAGAATCCCGAAAGAAATTGCGGGACACGGGCGGAACCTACGCTCCTCCACCAGTGGCCTCAGTAATGAGAGGCTCTTCCTTTGCTTTTGTACTGCTTTTCTTACTTTTTTTTTTTCCCTCTGTCGGCCGCCGTTTACAGTGCCATTTTCTCAGCACATTTCGGCGAGCTTTTTTAATGTTTTTCCAATGCTATAATTAAGTACATACAAAGAATGCGCCTCGTTTACACATGGCAGCCAGGACAGACGCCTGGCTTTGAGGATCTCTGCTATCGCGTTTTCGATCGTGTTTCCCCACATATTACACCACGAATTCTCCATGTGTGGTAGTTTCAGAGTTATGTGTTTTCGTCTTGAGCACTTTATTTTGTTTGCCCGTGCGTTTATGTATTTATGGATTGATTTATGTAAACGAAAGTAAAGATGAATCTTTGTTCACCTCCCCCCTTCATCGCACATGCCTGTGAATTACTCGCTATAACACGTGTGCATGCGACTGTGCATACGTACAAGCAGATATTAACCAAAGTGTAGGAATTAAATTATTGCTCAGTTTAATACTAAAAGTCACTTCCAAGGGAGACCTGAGTTTCATCGTTTGAGATGTTTGCGTTTCTTCCTGCCATTTTAAAATAAATGCACACAATATTACAAATAGGCAAACAAAGGGGACTGAGGGAGGGGACGAATATAAAAGGTAAAATCCTCCTGAGACAAAGTATTAAAAAGAGATAGTTTGGGCTTGGTAATTTCTTACCAGAGTCTCTGCTGTAATCCATGTAACATTGTGTAGCAAGACTATTGTTTAAGTGTTGTTAGTTATGGATCACCCACCTCCGCGGTTATCTTCGAAAATGTGGTGGCTGCCATGGTGGGACTCATGGTAGAATATCCAATAAAATACATTTCAACAAATCAGTGGATTTTGTAAAATCTGTTTCGTGACCTTCGGGTCCTTTTTTGAGTCTGTTGCCTTGGCCCGATGCTGACGTAGTGAAATTTATAGTCCAAGATTTTAAGACCTAGTTTGTCTGCATTTGGGGGGCTTTTTTCCCCCCGCTAACAAACATAAACATCAAAATAAGGTGGTTTCAAAGAAAAGCGCCATAGCATATCGTAAACTCATTAGGTCCAGACGTCTAGCCATCTCAATGGTTTTATTATACCACGGTTCTTCCTGTTTTAAAAGAATTATAGGTATCTTCTCGACAATGGATGGGAAGCAATGCAACACCTTTTCCTGGCACTGCACGCTTTTGCCTTTGGGTTGTTGGGGTTTTTTTTTCCAGAGGTAAAAAACATTAAATACCGGGTGTCTCAGCTCTCTCCTTAATCTTGAATTAACCCAACTGCTCGTAAATATTTACGGGTCCTTCATTTTAATAGTTGCTCTTTAAACAAAGCGGTTTTTTACAATGAACTACATCTCAATTATCTTGATAAAGTCATGTGTGTTTATAAATGTAGAAGGCATGAATCGCTTTGCTGAATGAGCTCTGGCCAACAAAGCTGAAGGATTGGAAGCAACCGTGTCCCTCAGAGCTTCCCTACCTCCAGAAAAAAACAGCGCAGACATTAGTAAGACCCTACTCTTCGAAACAAAAACAGAACAGCCAAAAGGACTAAGTATAATCTCGCTTCGTCGCAGGACGGTGCGGAAACGTTTCCTAGATTTGCCCAAGAGCCCTGTGATGTTTCGATGCCGGCCCGTACCCGAGGAGCCGGGGAGCGGAGCAGCGGCCGGCGCACCTACGCGGGATGGCCTCGGCCTGCCTCGCCGCCGCTGACTTCCAGGACCAGACGCGTTAACACAGGGCTAAGAGGGTTAGGGAAGCGATTTTCCCCTGGCCTAGGTGGCTGCCAGAGGTACGGCTGCCCCGGCAATGCGGCCGAGCTTCCCTGAGGCCGAGCTTCCCTGAGGCCGCGCTTCCCTGAGGCCGCGGCCTGGGCTCCGCGGGGCTGCGCGGGGGCTGCGCTGTGGGGCCGGCGCATCGCGAGAGGCGCACAGAGCTCTTCTCCCACCGCAACACTGTCGTTGGGTCACGGCAGACTTTATTGTGTAATAACCGACAACAATTACAGCAGGTCCGTCGTTCGAGACACAGCGTGGTTTATTAATACAACAGTCACCGGGGGCAGGGACGCCAGCTAGCCGGGAGACCGGGAGAATTTAGGCCTATTGCCAACGACTTCAAGGATGAGACAACCTCCTATTAGTGCACTAAAAGGTGTGGGGGGAATAGCTCGTGGCCTCGCTGTGGCATCAATTGCGAAGGAGCGAATTTCAGACCTAGAAAGCAGAGGATTTGGGTAAGGTTCCCTCTTGGTAAAAAAATTGTGGACAACAGAGCACCCCCACTGATTTAAGCGACAGTAAATTATTCCTTTTTTTAAATTATCGTAACTATAATTAATTTCCTTACCTTTATTTTAGTAAGGTAATTACCTAGACTAAACCACTTTTAAGAAACAAGTCAAACACTTTAACATCAGATAGAGTTCCCAAAGCTAACGTGCACTCACAATATCGTCAACCAGTCTGGGAAGGGGAGGGGGAGGGGAATGAAGCAACTCTGCAAAAACACGTTGGCGAGCAAGACAAAATTTCTAAAAATACCTGACACAGACCACGTTTCACTTCTACAAAAAAAAAACCAACAAAAACCAAAAAACCAAAAAAACCCCCAACCAACCAAATCAAAACCCCCCAAAAATCCAAGATTGATTTCAAGGTCGGGGAGGCGGTATTGGGGGGGGTTGGGTCGCAGGAGGTGGAGAAACGTATGGAGGGCTGAGGGGGCAGGGGAAAAATAAAAACAAAAAATAAAGGCAAAAATCAAAAACGCAAAGCCAAAACAAAACCCAGAAGCCCCAAACTCAAAATTAAAGCAATGATCCCCAGCTGCGTTTCTACCCCAGCATTAGTCTCCTTTATTTCCTTTCTCCTTATTCATCTTTTTCATTTTCATTCTTCTGTTCTGAAACCAGATTTTGACCTGTCTTTCTGTGAGATTTAATATCCTAGCTACTTCGTAACGGCGGTCTCGAGTGAGGTACATGTTAAAGAGAAATTCCTTTTCCAGTTCCAGGGTTTGATATTTTGTGTAGGGACAACGCTTTTTCCTTGTTGAACGAGCGTGAATCCAGTTTGCTGCAGGGTTATCTGGAAGAACGGAGGTATATAAGGAACGGGGAGTGAGGGGTGGGGGGGGGAAGAGAAAGGTCGTTAAATTAATTTAACGAAGGATGGACTGTTTTCACAACTTTGTAGGAATTATCATAAAAACCTTAATGCCTCAGTCTGTTTACTGTAGAAATGATGTCTTGATGGTAGGTGGTTATGTGGAGTCTTTTATGGGTGCTTGTTGCTGCTTGAGCTGGGGTAGGCGTCTAGACGTTTTTATAGGTTAGTAAAACTATCAGTTTTGCACATTCGAGCCTTACAGGTTTCGGCAATAAATCAAAGCGGCAATTTCTTTCTCTCTTTCTCCTTCTTTCTCTCTTTCTCCTTCTTTCTCTCTTTCTGCTTCTCTCTCTCTCTCTCTTTCTGCTTCTTTCTCTCCCTTCTTTCTCTCTCTTCCTTCTTTCTCTCTCTCTCTGCTTGTTTCTCTCTTCCTCTCCTTCTCTCTTCTGCTCCTTCCCTCTTTCACTCTCCTTCCCTCTTTCTGTCTCCTTCCTTCTTTCTCTCTCCTTCCTTCTTTCTCTCTCCTTCCTTCTTTCTCTCTCCTTCCCTCTTTCTCTTTCCTTCCCTCTTTCTCTCTCCTTCCCTCTTTCTCTCTCCTTCCCTCTTTCTCTCTCCTTCCCTCTTTCTTTTAATATTTATTTTCTTCACTTTCTATTTCCTTTCTCTTCTTCTCTGCTTCTCTCTCTCTTGCTTCCTAACCCCCATCCCCCCACTTTTTTTTTTTACTTACTTGGGTCAAGTTGCTGCTGCTTCTCCTCCTTTAGATCGCTGCTCGGGCTGGAGTTGTGGCTGCAGGCGGCGGAATCCTTGGAGCTGCCGGCAGCCGCCTTGTCCCGGGGCTCCTGGAGGAAGGAGCTGCACGTGTACTCGGGCACACCGATCCCCTGGGACTCCCGGGACGAGGAGCACTCAGTCCTTTTGGAAGAGGAGGAAGAGGAAGACGAGGAAGCGGTTGCTCCCGTCTCCGGCTTTATCCCATAGTGGCGCCCGTTGGAGGAGCCAGAGCCTGACGCGGAGCCGCTGCTGCCGCCGCCACCACCTCCGCCCGGGAATCCCGGGAAGGGCTCGATCCAGGAGCGCACATAGCGGCCGGCGTCGGCTGCCCCTAAGTGGGGCTGGTGCATGTAGGGGTGGTAGATCCCGGTCATTGCCGCAGACGGCTGAGGATGAACCGTGGACCAGGAGGTGGAGAACACGGTGGATTTTGGAGCAAAGCTACAGGAGGAAAAATCTGAACTCTCTGCAACACCTGATGGCCTGGAGGTCGCACTGTGACCTCCCTGGATGAATCTATTCCCGTAAATTTCTTCGCTTTCATGGCCTATGAGAGAATCGACATAATAGTTACTTATGGTGCCACTAGACGACATTTTAGGCTCCCCTCTTAGTCATATAAAAGGTTACACTGTTAACTGTATATGATACCCTCCTGGAGAACAATCGTAGTATTTTGCAGACTGCAACCCTCAACCATTGGTTGCGCAGCCCACGTGATCATATTTACCAATACTGCGAGTAAATCAATCCGCTAAACTGGGGCTGCTGTGATTAAAAAAAAAATCATCATCATCATCAACAACGGCCCCGCGCAGCGCTCCGCGCCGGCTGCGCGCCGGGGCCGCCTACCCTGCCCTGCCCTGCCCTGCCCTGCACAGCGCTGCCTTGCGCTGCCCTGCCCTGCTTGCCCTGCCTGCCCACCCTACCCACCCTGCCAACTGTGCTCTGCCCGCTACCCGCCCTTGCTGCGCGCCCTGGCTGCCCGCTGCCCGCCCTGCCCGGGGCGCGGCGGGCGTGGCTGCTCTGGCAGCCCACGGCCGCGGCGGGCGCGGACTATTTCTTCACCTCCTTTGAGTGATTTCTGCCATTCATTTCTTAATCAATGAGAGGCAGGGTGTTTAAATAAATCCAACAGCCTTGGCTTGCTAATCACACTCCAAGCTGCTGAGGAAACCCGCTGGGAAAGGGGGATTCTTGCCTGTAAAAACAAACCATCGCAAGCTGGGACTGTAACGACTTCTCATAAAACAGGAAAATGTTACAGTAAAAGCAAATTGCGGTTCTTCCATATTTCAGAGCATGTGCTGGTATTATTATAGGCTGCCCCCACCCCCGGACAGAAAGTTTCTATGAGAAGGATACACTTTTCAAAAAGCGGTGTCCATTGTGTTATTTGAAAACAGGTGGAAGACCTCTGTAATCATTTTAAGCCTTTCAATAAAAAATTTATGAGGTGTATTTGATTATAGATTAATGTGTCCCTAATAAAATGGACGGATGGAAACAGCAAACCCTGTGTCTTCGAGAACAACTGACGTGTGGTTCAACACATGCTCCTGCATCTGCGGAAATTTGGAGCTGCACAGCTCAAACACAGACCCCCCCTTATTGTGCCCAGCACGGCCCGGGAGAGGACGCGAGCGAACGGAGGATGGAGCCTGGCCCGTCGGCGGGCAGGGGCTGGGACCGCGCAGGCAGGCAGACAGGCTGGCAGGCTCTGCTGAGCCGTCTCGTCCGCCTCTAGGTCAGGGGGAACCAGGAGGCGCTGGCCACGTTCAATGCCTACATGACATTTTTGCCCACTTTGCTTTCTTTTCCTTGCTTCCTTCCTTCCTTCCCTCCCCCCCTCCCCTTCCTCTGCTCTTTTTCTCGGCCCGGTTCCCCTTCCCTGAGTGAAACGGCGCTCGGTTAGTACTGAAAACTCGATTACCCATGTTCTTCTGCCCACGCCTGTTCTTCCGAGCGAGGGCCGGTGGCTGTGTCGGGATCTGGAGGAAACGCACAGGGTTAGTGAAGAGTCCGCAGCACAGCCCTCCGAGGGCACCAACGACAGCGCTGAGAAAACACTTCCTACTCGCGGGCCGTTATGAGGAAGGACCGAAATTCTTGTTTATTTAATGATTTATTACTCTCTTAGGTTGATGGTGTTTATTTCTTCTTTTCTTTTGTTTTTTCCTTTCTTCTTCATAAAAAAAACCCCACAACTATTTTTGCCTTCTCTCCTTAGCATTTTCCTTTGCGTTTTCTGCTTCTATTATATGTTTTGTATTTTCTCTGCTTTGTGATAATGGTGAAAAACTGCCCCTCGCTTCACAGAGACATAAATTGATAAAGCAGGCAGATTAGAGTGACCATCCTTTTTTAAAATGTAGTAAAATATTTGGTATGGAGCCAGCTAATTACTTCCTACTGCTGCAACTTATTTGGTGAGGTAGCTAGAACCTCAAAAGGAAAAGATGGTTCAAATTCATGCAGTATTTGAAGAGGTTTGGGGGTTTTTGAGCATCGTTTTATTGTTTGTTGTTTTTGAGCATCGTTTTATTGTTTGTTGTCAGAACAAGAAAAAGCACAAAACACCTACGTGCCTGCTGCTCCCACAGCTTCAAAATGGTGATGCTTTTATTTCAGGAAATTATGCATCTACCCTAAACGTGCATGTTATAGTCTGCTGGCTTAAATTAAGTATTAGTGACAAGAAAGCGAAATACAATGTCACCAGCTGCAATGTGAGCAAGATCAGTGTCACCAAGTCAGAAAACATTGACACTATCATGCATTTAATTTCTTGATGTAGGGACTGCCTAAGCAGTTGAGGAGGAACGGGCGTTTGTATTGAGCATGCTGGTTTCCCAGCCCAGACAGTAGCCGCGCCATTTTTCCAGTACTGTTTGAAGGTGAAAGTACGTCCAAGTATTTGCACTTCAGATTGGAGTCATGTTCATTTGCAAGCCATTTGCAGGTCTGCTTACTATTTCTACTCACACAAGCGCTCACCCGCGCTCTCTCACACACGCGCCCTGCCTCGGTTTCCACTGCAGAGCCCTCCTAATAACATCTTTTCAGCTATGTACAGAAAGGGTTAAGAGTCGTGAACTTAATTGTCTGTATGTCTGCTACTAAAACGGAATTGCGTGAAATAAAACGATCTCTGGGCAAACAGAAACGGTGCAGGGTTACAAAAGTAGGTCTGAAGAGGCTGGTGTACTTTCTTAAGCACGGCTGGGAGAGTTCCTGCTTTAAAAAAGCCCACCTTGCCCCATGTCTGAGGGAATATTTTCCCATCCACCATCTTCTGAAAGCTCTTGAGCTGACCCGGGATAGAACTCCTTAACATTTACTTATGAGCAGCTTTGCATTTGATATGATGTGTTGGGGCTTTTTTAAAGCGAGTAATGTCACGGAACTGGAATCTACGTATTGTAAGTAAGCAATGACTGATATTTTTTAAATCAACGTGCTAATGTCAAGTAAAATGGCATGCATATTGACGTCAGCTTGTAGTGGAAAGAGGTTTTTTTAATCACTTACCATGTATGAGTTGAATGGATGAGGATGTCCAGTTTAGCTCGTAAACACTTTGCTACGGGTTTGGGGTTTTTTCCTTTCTCTTTTTTTTTTTTCTTTGGTTTTTTTTTTTTTCATTCAGTTTGCCAGACTGTGAACATCACATAACAACTTATCAATGAATCATTTGTTTACAGGCACAATTGTAAATTGATTATTTTTACATCAATTCCTGCCTCACTCTCTAGCCCACCCCTAAAAAAAAGAAGGGGGGAAAAAAGAAGAAAGGGGGAGAAAGAAAGAAAGAAAGAAATAAAGAAAGAAAGAAAGAAGGGGGGGGGGAAGAAAGAGAAAACCAGGCAGACACACGCAAAGACACAAAGTCCAAGGAACTGCTGATAAAGCCCAACCTGCATCTGCACTCTAATCATTTGTAGAAAACCAAAGGAACCACGGTAGTTTACAGAGTTTATTGCATTATACATGCAAACAGAACATGCACAAGAAGGACATATTGCTGCTGAATGACTACTACTCCACATATGCACCACAAGGAAATGTCTACAATGGAGAAGGAAATTTTCAGTTTTACGAAGGACAATCTCTAAGTTCATTTGCGAGGATAGTTACATTATAATGTGCTTCTCTTTCCCCCCGCTTCCAAAGTTTCCCCCCCCACCTCTTTTTCTTAAAGTATTGAATGTACTCAAAACGTTATGGCCCGTGTAACAGCCCCACATAAATACCAATTTGTTAGTAAAAACATGAAAAAGTCACATTGCTTGGATGTTCGACAGTTCAAATAAGTTAAGACCAAATGATAATATTCAATAATAGTTACCCTGCATTACGATGAGAACAAAAATAAATTACACGTGCTAGGTTTTATATATACTCATCATAGTAATACATATTCACTTGCAGCGCTAAAAGAAGGACGAGGAGTCACATTCTATCAGAAAAACAAAACAAAACAGACCAAAACAAAACTGGGATATGTCGGGTTTTGCCAGAGTCTCTCCTGCCTTTAGCAAGTGGCGGTGCTGTGCCCATTCCTCACTGGTGCCCCCACCACCCCACCCCCCCCGGGGTTAGGGTTTAAGAGAAGGTCAGATTAGCGGTCAGTTCCCGGATTCGGTTCTCCCTGCTCATCTTCTTGAGCTTCATTCTGCGGTTTTGAAACCAAATCTTGACCTGCCTGTCAGTGAGGTTTACGCTCTTACTGATCTCTAGACGGCGCTCTCGAGTGAGATACATATTGAATAAGAACTCTTTCTCTAATTCCAGTGTTTGGTGTTTTGTATAAGGACACCTCTTCTTTCTGCCACTCTTTGCAGTTAGCCAATTGCTTGTTGGAGTATCAGACTTGATTTCCTCTATCAAAATCAAAGAAGAAGAAAAAAATCATCAAAAATACCTCAGGCTGTTAGGATGTACCCTTGGCCATGACCCCTCCTCTGCAGTGTCTGGCAGATATGGTGGATGTGGGCATTAAACACAACTCGAGTGAAGTGTGGGTACAGAGAGGAGGACATACTGCCAGACTGGGCTCGCCCGTCCCCACCACACGGCACCCTGCCTTGCAGCTACTCGAGCTTCGGCCCCTGCCAGAAATGGACTCTCAAGTTTTCAGCATTTCAACACTGTTTAACCTGCCATCAGCCCCATGGCAACATTTAAACGGGTCTAGCTTCGCCATGGCCGCCTCGAGCTCCCACGACACTTGCTAGGAAAATATCTCAATTATAAAATACCCTTCCACTGTGTTTTGAAGCAGAATCCCCCCGGCCATCAGATTAATTACATAAGCACAACAATGAGCAGACATAGACGTTTTCCCGGCCAAAAAAGATACACAATAAATTAACACCCTCTGTCTCGATTTTTTTGTTTTCCTTTACGATTTTTTTTTATCCAGCAAAGAGAAACCTGCCCCGCATCAACCTAGACCTAGGATATTAAAGGTGATTCTGATAAAGAGAATCTCCGTGCACACGTGGGGGGAAAAATCAATCTAAAGGTTGCAAAGTACATTTTTATATGCGAAAATTTCTCGTTTTGGGATTCTTTGACACACGCCACTCGAACGGAAGGCTTTATGCACTTTCAAAGGGAAAATAAAATCAGACTGCACCACTTTTAGCTTCCAAACGCATTTCAAAACTGTATTGCGCTTTTTGGAGACCAATCCAAGGTTGTTTAAACAGCTAAATTGAAATATTTCACCTTTAGACTAGGCAGATAGCGGGCTGCTTCTTTTATTGTACATTTGCTTCCAAGTTTACCTTGCCTGGTAGCACCTAACCTCACCTATTTTAGTAGAATCGTAAATTCGTTTAAATGTAATCAAACAGCAGTAAGCCTCAGCGCAATAATATTTTTTTAAAAAAAAAATCACTGAAATACTAGGAGAAATAAGTTGAGTTGGTCGTATTTTACAACCTCCAGACGTGCTTTTTTAGAGATATGGGGCTGCTTTTGGTTGCTGCAGCGAATTAAGGAGAACACGGCTACTTTCCCCGCATCAGAGAGGCGGTTTGCATGCACGAGAGAGGCAGATCTCTACAGATAGTCTTTGGACCCCTTTTGTGTAGCATTTTTGCCTGTCAAAATCTTCAGAGACACAGCACCTGCAGCCCGATACTCCTTAGCATTAAATGTGATGGCTGTGATGCTCGTTATTATATTCGAGCGTGCTTTATGGTGCTGTAGGAGTTACACCACGGCACGGCTTAAACTCGGTAATACAGACCTTTACTTTCCTTCTCCTGGACCTCTGGGCTGGACACGGAGCCTTCGGGCAGGCAGCTCCGCTCATCTTGCAACGTGGACTTGGGCTCAGGACTTTCCACTTGAGAGACTTTAGCGGTGCTGTCTTGGTTGCTCGGGTTTTCATTCATTTTCTTTTCCAGCTGAAGTTGAGCAGATATCTGCGGTTTGGAGCTGCCGCGAGGGTTTAACTGTAACATTACGGTTGAACTCGATTCAGGGCTATTATTGTACTCTTGGGTTTTCCCAGTGGCGTAGGTCTGGCTCAGTCTAAAATATCCTGGGACGGGAACCTCGGGGTTCTCAATGGGACATGATTCAGACACCAGCCTCTGGTAGGAAGGGACGTCTGCAGAAATGAGTTTGGATCTCTTATCGGAATACATGCAGCAATTGCTTTCTTCTTTAATATTTGTAGTGAAGGAACAAGTGGGGACCTGCTGTGTAACAGGTTGCTCTATTCGACAAGATCTGTTCGGGTCTGTCCAAGTGTCTACTTGAGGTATATAAGGATGTACATTCATACCCATATTTTGGTGATTAACTTCTCTTTTAGCCAGAGACGGAAGGAGTCCACAGGTTTGCATCCCATACGTCCCAATGTCTGTGCTAGGTGGCATATACATGCTGGCGCTGTTGGAGTAGAAACTGTCACTCCTGCACGCACTGATGAGAGAATCTACTAAAAAAGTATTAGCGGCAGGAGAGCTGTTGGGAAAGGACATTTTGGGGCGGAATTTGAGGAAGAGAGAGATTGTGTCCTTTGTAGGCTGACATCTCTAGGAAAACATTCCCCGTGTAATTGCGGATGCCTCCGCGCGACCACATGACAGCCGAACCAATGGCANGTGACAAGTGCGGGAACAAAAGGTTGCGGGATTTATTAATGCGTATTAAGGAGAATCAGGGGCCGATCAATAAAAGCCTCATCTACATTCTTGGGCTACTTGGTAATTTTCTTGCTTCTGAAGCTTTTTCAAGAGTTATACCCTCTGTAGCCGCGCAAGGGAGGATATTTTATTAACAAATCAATCGAGACTTTGTAAAGGATAAGATTAATAGTTAAGATTTAGCATAATGGCGTTCGCGTTATGAATTATTGAAAATTATACTATTGATTTTCTCCCTTACTGCTAACCGGGAAGGTCAATTTTTGTTTTAACACAAATCGTCAAATATTAAAAGCTAGACTTTTGTCGTAACTCGAGTTTTACAGGCCGGCTACATTCCTAAAATCATTTTACAATGCTTCCACAGCTTGGGGGAAAAAAAGAAAAAAGAAAAAAAAGAGAAAGAAGAAGTTGGGTTTTCACTTGCACTGGAAACCGAAAGCAGCATAATTTTGCCTTTGGTACTATTGTTCACTTAAAAGCATAAGGAATTTCAGATCCTCATTGCAATTCTTCGGAAAATTTTTCTTTAATTTTCTTTTTTTAAAGAATTTTTATGTGTTAAAATTATTTTAAATATATTTAAAAAAATACCGAAGACAACAACAATTGTCTACTAGGCAAATTTTTTCCTCCTAGCATTTTAAACACGTTTGTCTGTTTGTCCCCCTTCTCTTCGTATCCACATTTAAACCCGGAACTACTACANTTCTTTCTTTCTTTCTTTCTTTCTTTCTTTCTTTCTTTCTTTCTTTCTTTCTTTCTTTCTTTCTTTCTTTCTTTCTTTCTTTCTTTCTTTCTTTCTTTCTTTCTTTCTTTCTTTCTTTCTTTCTTTCTTTCTTTCTTTCTTTCTTTCTTTCTTTCTTTCTTTCTTTCCTTCCTCTCTCTTTCTGTGTCTCTCTCTTTTTTACCTGCTCTCAGACCAGGATATTTCATACCTGGGACTAACGCCGTCAAGGATTCTTGTCCAGACAAAATGAACTTGTTGACAATTTCTGTTTTGGGTACCTTTGCCTGTTTATTGGGGCCTTTTCAAAACACTCTTTTGCTTCCCTAAGAGCAGGCACCACGTGCAAGGATTTGTAAAAATGTAAATGCGTCGCATGGACGAAAACACGCGTTTTCCACCAGGCTGGGTTTGCATTTTCCTCTGTTTCCTGGCATTTGGCTGTTTCGCACTTTACCGTAGACTTTACACTGCTGGAAACAATAAGCCCATTTAAAATTTCGCTGTGGCAATGAGACAGACCTTTTAAAACGTTATCGCAGCTGCTCAAATACAACATCATTGTCAGGTTAAGAGCCAGTGTCTTTTATAGCTGCAGTCTCCATCTTACGGGCTGCCGGCAAGTTTAAATATTACCTTCGTAATACTCGCTGCTTTCAGCGTCTACTCGAAAGTCCCTTTGCCCGGCGCAGACCCTGTCCTTCCTGGACACGCTTCCCCGCCGCCGAGGGCTGAGAGAGAAGTATTGAGGCGAGCAGTCTCTGCTTAAGATCATGATCAGAGCCATTGCTAAGACTCCCTGCGCCGGGGAAGAAGCCGCGGCGGAGCCCACTGCGCTCCCTCGGAGCACGGCTGCTTTCCCCTTCTTTGCTTTCTAGTAATTTCCTCTTCTTCCAAAACGGCCCGGACAAACCGCGAAACTTAAAGAAGAAAACCCCAAAAGCTATTTTCCTTGATGTAATTTAAGCCTTGACTGTTAAATTTAATCAGGAATTTTATGCCCATCAAATGGCCCTTCAATAATCTTTGTTTACACTTTAAGAAAAAGGTGGTCCCAAAAATAACCCAGTTGAAGGGATTAGACCGGAGGTTTGCAGCGGGTTGCGCCCAAAAGTAAAGTAAAAAAAAAAAACCCAGTAAGCCAGGGATGAGCTAGCCCGGCCGGTGCTGGAGGATCCTCATCAGACATGATGGCGATTTTAAAAATTAAATATAGGAATTTCTTGAATGTCACTACACGGAAACTCAGATGATGACTTTGATGATAATGATTTAAATATCGTATTCAGTACCGGCAAACGGCTGCATAAGACCCTCAGCTCGAGATAAATAATGAGGATTTATAAAAAGGGGCAGCAATTTTTTATTGAAAATGAACAGTAAGAAAGTTTAAGTTTGATGTAAATGATGTAAATAGAAGTTGAATAAACATGCGAGAGCCCCTGGGGAACTGGAGCTCTGGGCGTTTAATGTCACTCTTGTTTTAAATCATATTAAAATGGAATCAAGTAATTAACATTAATAAATAAATCAATATTGTGCAATAAATGAGATATACAATCTACATTAATATAAAGGTTTTGCTCTCAGAGCCCCATATTTTTCAGAATGAGGGAGGAAAAAAAAAGCCCGACCAATGGGTCCATGCAGATGTAAATTACTGTTTGTAATAAAGTATAGGTGGACATTATAGTTTTCTCCTCTAGCAAATGTCAGGGCTAAAAACTTGAGGTTACCAGACGTGGCAGCAGGGCTTAATTTTCAGTGCCTTATCTTCCTAAACCTTATTACTCGTGATATGATTATCTTCTCCAGGCTGTGCCGAGAATTCTCATAGTTGCAATTTGGTTTGTTTGTGTCTCATTATGAGAGGGGGATGGGAGAGAGGTACGAAGTAGCCTAGATATCTTGCTAATGCCTTCAGTAACAAAGGTATTGAGAGGAATATCTTATTTTAAAACCAGGCTGGAACCAGGAAGCTTCGAGTAAAATCCCTTTCATTTACCTGATTTGAGCAATGTATTGGGCTATCTTTAAATGCGCGGGGTGTATATTTTATGCCACGCTGTTACATTGCAGAGAGATTGAAGGATAGTTTTTATTTAAGGAAAAAAAATTGGCTATGGTATTGCGCCCTTACTTCTTTTAATAACGCAGCTGTCCCTTTGCCCAGATTTCTGTCTACCATATTTTCATAGAAAGAGCCGACTCACGTTCCCCGGCAGTTTTTTGACCGAGGGTGGTGGGGTTGGGAAACACACCGGTGGCATTGTTTTTTCCTGAATATGAAAGCCTACCAAATAAACAAAATAGCACATTTTTTCAAACTGTTGTCTCTGAGCTTGGGGATCACTAGACTCCTCGCTTTACCCGAAGCCTCAGCCACTCCTCTATTGTATTTCCGTATTTCCCTCGGCACAGAAGCACACACATCTGGTATGATGAGATTTTAGCGTGTAGGTTGGTCGCCGATGCAGCCCTCGGCCTCGATATCTAGGCTGCGCATCTACGTTTCTGCAGATCCTGCCGCATTTTTAGTTTAACCAGGAAATAAGCAAATGCCATTTCATTCTCCTTAAAAGACAAACCCAAAGACACGTGGAAATAGCTCACAGCCTTTTCTGTCTTCAGGAATAGAACAGAAAAAGAGGCGGAAAAAAGAATCTAGGCGATCGAGTCCTACAGGATCTTTGCATTTACGCGATGATTTTTGAAAAGAGGCAGAAAAATAGAAAAAGGAAAGCGATTCCCTGTTCTGGTGTTTCGGGTTTGTTTTTTTTTTTGTTATTAGCTACAAATCCTGCCTCATATCATGCGTTCGCATTCGCTGAGATCGGCCTCACTGTCACTGAGAGGGTTTAAAACACCTCGAATGAAGCCTAATGGGGTTGGGGCTGGAGAGGGCTCTCACAAGGAGAACCCTCACGTCAAGAAAAACAAACACACACAAAAACTTCTCTGAAGGTCTCCCTCTCGAAACGGATACCTCCACCGTATGAACCTTTGGGATCAAGCAATGCTGCAAGGGCTACCTTTGGCATCAAGGGTCTCACGGATTTTAGAACGTACAGGGCCATTTTATTACCGAAGGAAAGGCTAAAGTCTAGAAAACCGTTAACAATGAACTTCTAAAAAAAAAAAAAAAAACAAAAAAAAAAAAAAAAAAAAAAAAAGATTAAAAAAACCCCAAACCACCAACCCAGCAGACCAAGTGCCAACAAATGTTTTCATGAGAGACGGGCTGAGCCAACGTGAAATAGATTTTTATGAACCCTGCAAATAAGCAGAAACCACCGAAACCTTTCTTACATCCGATTCTGAATAAAGTGCGCACTGGAGGAAAAAAATTACAACAGAAAGTGAGAAAAATGGGACATGCTCGGTCGCTGGAGAGACTCCAGGAAATTCATAAGCTTCACTTTAATTTTCTAATCTCTAGTTTCATTTTAATAGATCTCCACAGTGCTTTTAAAGAGAGGGACTTCATTCAGCAATGCCTTGGCAAGGTGATGTTCGGATATTAAAAGTGTATTCTTTTTTGCTTTAATATCTTTGGGGTTTTTTTTAAATAAGCACTCTCAGGATCAAACATTAATGTCGCTTTTCAACATGATTCTAAAACATGGTTTTAAATTTAAGCTTTCTATACCTAGAGGTTTATTTAAGAAAATCCTCGAATAAGAATAGAGATAAACTGTGGAAACGCTTGCGTTTTATACTACTTTTGTTCCATCTGCGTTAAGGCTGCCCTGAAAGGAGTAAATAGATTTTCGTTCTATGGAAGCAACTCTAAATATCACTCGGGGCTTTTTGTTTTTCCCCTTCTTAAAATTATGAGATATTTTTTAATGCATTATAAAAAATTACAACGCCCCCAAAAATTTCTTTTAAAGTGGGTTGGGTTTTTTTTTTCAGCATGTCACGGTTATGGATTATTTGTTAAATAAATCTCTTTGATCCTTTATTTTCTCATTTGGAATGCCCTGAAATCTTATCGTTACTTATATATTAGATATTTTATTAGCAGTGGAATGATTATTGGGGGGGGGAGGGAGAGGCGGGCGGCAGCGGTGGGAGTGCGGTTGCCGCTGCAGCAGTGGGCGCGCCCTCCGGTGGCCGCTGGCCGCCCAGCACCGGGAATTCCCCCCGCTCCTCCGCAGCTCGATTTGCTCTCTCAGTCATGGGTTTCTTCCTCTCTTTTTAAATAGAAACTTAAACCTGCAATCATGAAACATTTGCGCAAGATTAATGCTAGAATGCTTCTGTTCTAGCGGCACTCTTCTGCGGTGTCTTTGCATTTTAAAGGCGTGTTAATCCGCTAAAAGAGATTGTTAAAGCACTGCAGGGAACAGAAAATCAAAGACTCGTTCTCGCCCTGTGGATTAAAGCTCGGGATAGACGCAAGAATTTTGCGATAAGGTCAGGCGAAATGCTTTCAGAAATTCCCCGCGGCATCGAGCATTTCTAATTAATGGGCTATGCGGGAAATCGCACATACGGCAGAAAAGCTACGCAGAAACACTGTCTTTCTCCTTAAACGACGAGCAGTTAACTACACCGCCCACGTTTTCTAATAATTCTTTTTCTTAGCGAAAAAAAAAAAAAAGTTTGTATTTTTGTTTTTTAGCGCTAAAAACGAGACATTTGGGACGAATTCCCGGGGCGCGGAAGGGAAAGGCGAAGGAAGGGGGAACCCGCCGTACTCTAGCTGGCGGGGACCGGAGCAGGACATGCTCCCCGCACGCCACGGAGAGCTCACCTCGACCCAGCTGCGATTTTCCTCGTGTTATGATGACTTTGCTAATATGGCCAGCTATGCGGTAATAAGTGTGTGTGTGGCAGTGCGTGTGTGTGAGACCGAGAGAGAGAGAGAGACAGAGAGAAGGAGGGAGACAGAGAGAGACAGAGACTGGGTGGTGGTTGAAAATAACAGAGGAACCTTAAGGCGCCTAATTATTCAGAAAGGTTAAAGGTGATGACCTTGACATTTTGGAAGTTCAAAGGCATACACTTATGTTTTTCTTACCAAAGGATTTAAATTTTTTTTTTCAGTCAGGCCTCCCTCCGCTTCTGTGTCCCGCATTTTTGAATTCTCAGGCTTTTCCTGACTTATTTGGACACTTTTGCCTTCCCTGCGAGCGAGTGTGGCGAGAGCTGCTTCACCCTATTCAAAAAAGTCAAATTCTTTCCTTGCCTTTATTGCACATTGCGGAAATCTCTTTTTCACCCACCAGAAGGTGTATAATATAACCCAATTAAGCTGTTTAGAACTTCGGGTTTTATGGTGTTGTCTAGACAGTTCAAGGTTTTGTAAACAGCCCCACCAGGTCATGCAGGATAAAGCGGTGAGGCGAGGCACAGAGCGGCGCGGAGAGGTGCGGAGCCCCCGCGCAGGACCTGTCGCGGCCGGGCATGGGCGCCGCTCGCCCCGCCGGAAAGTCATATTTAAAAGAGCCTCTAAAGATTTTTTTTGTCTTTTTTTTCCCCCCCCCTGCCGTTTTCCCTCACTCATACAAATCGTTTGTAACTCATTCTCGTCTGACCCTCTCCGAGCCCTCGGTCTCTCTGTCTTTCTCTTTACTAACAAGTAAATAACCTGTCTTTACTAACAAGTAAATAGTCATTGGCACTGGGGATTCTGGGCTTATTTGGAGCTTGACCAACTAAAACAAAAATCGGTTTTAGCAATCGTAGCGCCAGGAGACTGGAGACAGCCATGTTGGCTCTGCCTCACAGCGAAGAGGGAAGGATACGGCACACCTACAAAGGGACAGTTAGACATTCAAAGGACGAGTTGCTTCAAATGCGTTTAAAACAATCCCACTAGGCTTCCTCCCCTTACTTAGCTGAACTTGCCTTTAACCCAGGAAACACTAGGCTCTTTCTGAGATGGAAATCCATACAGTGCACGGAAGTTATTACCTTAACTTTACTAGAAAACATTTATTCACATGAAAAAGACAGTGGCCCATGCTTCTGGATGACAATAGAAACATATATATATATTATGTGTAGGGAACGTACATTTACCATCTCTTAAATAAACCGCATTCATTTAAAGGGAGGAAAGCTTCTAGCTTCGAGCTCTGAAGCAGTAACAGATCCCCCCGAACTCAATGACTTGTAAGCAGAAACTACCAGGCACACTGCATCTCCATTACTGTTACTGTGGTAGAGGAAAATAAAAAGCACCTTTGGCGAGAAACACTCGAGAGTGGGCAGTTTGATTCACCCTAGTTTCCCCTTATCAGGGATCTCCTCCGCCAAGCCCCGAAATCTCCAGTGGCCATTCAGTGTGTGGAGCTGCACAAGCAAATTAAACTTTGAGTTTCTCAGGATGGTTGTATCATGTAAACCAATTTACTTTTGCATTCAGATGGCAGGTAAGAAAGACCGACGTATTCTTTGTTTTTCTTATTTCTTCCTTTTCTCTTGCTCTCGCGCGGGTGTTTTTTTTTTTTTCATTATTTTTCCCATTATTTTTCTTTTCTTTCTTTCCTTTTTTTTTTCTTTCAAAACAAGGGATTTCCAGTGAAGTATTGGAGTCGATCTCTGTTCAGTTTCTTTTCTTTCATCCTGCGATTCTGGAACCAGATTTTAACTTGCCGGTCAGTGAGGTTGAGCATTCTGGACAAGTGCAGTCTTTTCTCTTTGTTTATGTACACGTTGAAGAAAAACTCCCGTTCCAGTTCTCTTATCTGATATTTGGTATAGGGACACCTCTTTTTCCTTGATCGCTGGGGAATTGCTGAAATTCGAGAGAGAAGAAAATGATTTATGCTGCTATTACAAACATGCTCAGCCAGGAAGAGATCAGAGACTTTGACAATATCCCATTGCCTGGAAATCAGCCCTCTAGCAGTTAAAAGAAATGTTCCTGGGGCTTTTACTCTCTGCGTGACTTAGCAAAAAAAGCGATTATTTCCCAACTTCTCCTCAAAAGAGAGCACATCGAGCAACACAGAGAGATATTTAAATAGGCTGGAAAAATTCCAAGTTTCTCAAACTCCTCTCACACAACGCTCCCCCTACCCCCGCCCCAAAAAACCGAAGATCTTAAGCCCGAAACCGAAGGCAGTTCTGAGCACTAACCGTGAAATCTCCCTGTCTCCCCCCACTCCCCACCAAATCAACAATTTAATAACAATTAATATCCTCTTCCAAGAATACCTTAAGCCCACCTAAATTGGTTTCCTATCGTAAACACGCTTTACAACGGTAAAGGAAATCTTATAGGATATATAAAATCCTTTGGATGCTTATAAAATTGCACATAAAATGCGGCTTGACAAAGTGTTGGCCTTGTACTCTTGCCCCCAATTTACTACTGATACCTACCTGAACTGTTGCTCTTCTCTGCAACAGCCTCACCAGTGGGGGAATCGGCACTGTTTGCTGGTGTCACTTTCTTCTCTTGGCTGGAAGGTGTTTTACTGCAAGTGCTGTTCTGGGCTTTCAAGTCGCCCTTGTCCGCATCCCCCTCGCCCTCGGAGTGCGGCTGATATGGGGGTCCGGCTGTCTCGTAAAACTGGTCGAAGCCTTGCGGCAGGATGCCGTTCCTCCCCACCGAGCTGTAGAAGTTGGAAGCGGCGGGAGACGGTCCGTGGTGGCTGCAGACAGGGTCCGTTTTGAATAACATTTCCGTCCTTCTGTTCGCAGGCTGCAGAAAGTCTCTGTGCATCACCTCTTCAGCTGAGTAATAAGGACCATAACTGCCCCTGTACTGCCATTTGCTGCGCTCTAATCCGTATTCCCTGAATGCTACTTCACGCACAGGTTGGACATGAGGTAAATTAGAAGAATAAGGAAAAGTCATTTGACAGGACGACGATTGCGACAAAAAAGAGGGTTTCGTCGAGAAATCTGAGGGTGAGACGTAATAAGCGCACCCTGGCAGATACATATTGGAAGTGCCGTGACTACAATCGTCAAACTCAGTCATGTCTTCCTTTTTGCGATTGCAAGCAACCAGGAGGCTTCAATGCATTGAACAAGATCCATCTATTGCACAAGAGGGTTTGGACAGGATCAACTAAGAAAAAATCCCCACCGTGTGCTGACGTGCAATTCATCTTGATTGATTCTAGTGGTAATTATGTCACGTGACGCGATGTAGAAATGTCCTTATATCTATATCAGCCCCTCGCGAAGGCTCCTAAGATCTCTCCAAAAAGCCCTCCCAGCGCGGGAGAAGCGAGTGCAGCATTTGTATCAATATCGTCCGCTTTTCCACCCCTCATTCTTTCACCAGGCGAGGAGACGCGCGTAGGTGGTGCGGGCGGTCACCTGGGGCCGCTCCGCCTGGGCAGGCGCCTGCCCACCGCCGGAGTCTGGCGCGGAGGGACCCCCGCGGCGCGCAGCCCACTGACCGCATCGCCGACCTGGACAGCGAAGAGGGAAGCAGCCGCCGTCGGAGGAGGCAGCCCTCGGGAGCGCAGGATGCGGGCTCCTGGCCGGGCACCCCCGCCTTGGAAACGTGATCGCTCCTGTTAAGAGAGAGCGATGCTGGCCAGCCGCCGCTCAGGCAGAGGATGAGCGGGTGGGGTTCACTCAGGAAAGCCAAGTTCCATTCACACGCTCGAGCGCACGTGTGAATCTGCCCGCCCGGCTCCAGTAATCCTCAGCTGGCATCAAAATCGCTCATGAAATTCAAAGCCTGAGCCCCGATCACCTCATTTTCCCTCTCTTATAAGCCAGAACACTGCACGCTTGTGTCAGGGCGCCAGACACAAATTGTTATGGGAACTAGGCAAACAGAGCATCCCTCAGCAGCCGGTTTTATGAAAGGGACGCACTTTCGGGCTCTTCTGGAAAGCAAAGGGCTGGAGAAGGAAGAGAAGTTCGCCAAGCACGGTTTCTTTGTGAAGCAGGACAGCATACAGAGTGACCTCTGTTCCTGTGCCTCCAACTCCCACCAAAATGTTCATTTTCATTGGAAAGGAAAAGCAGGGTTGGGAGAGGGCGACACGCACAACACCCGCCAGCCCCACGGTTCATTTTTGCCAATTTTCTTTTTCTCCTTCAATTATGATTGTACACAGATGACACAAAGAGGGTCAGAGAGGCTGCAAATAGAGAGAAATAAAAAATAACGCGCCAGCAATAACCCTATGCTTAAGCAATTTCTCATTCCAGAAGCGTTTGCCAGCTCTCTATGGGAAAGTCTTTTTTTCCGACACTGCACAGCACACGCGGAGTTGCCCTGCCACATGCCACTCTCCAAATAAACACCAAATCTGGGCTAGCTCCTCACGCCGAGCACGGTCACCCTCGGCCACCCAGACAATTTGCGGACACCCCGACCATAAGGAAGGCCTCATATCACTTCCAGTAAGATAGCCACCGAGTCCCACATCAAGCAAAGAACCCAGCAGATAGGAAACCATTCCCAAAGAACCCCGAGCAAGCAGGCAGAAGCCCCCGAGGCTCCCTGGCCCTGGGGCCTGACAGTGCCCTGAGAGGCTCGGCCAGGCGCAGGCTGCGCGACACCCGCTTTGCGCTGCGGTGAGGCTCCAGGAGAGGGAACCCCGCAGCGCAGGCTGAGCTCCGCAGCCTGCGCCCCTGCCTGCTCCCGCATCCCAGAAAAGGCGAGAGGTTCCCAAGGGTCTTCCAAACAAACCTCAGTCCAGTTTGTTCTTTCCAAAAGTCAAAATAACACGTCCAAGCAGATAAGACAAAACTCATTCCCTTCCCTCGTTCTCCTTCCCTTTTCCCTTTCTTTGTACATTATGGCATTTGTTTGCCTTGGCGCCTCACTTGCAAATCACCTCAAAAGCCACACATAGCTCCCAGCGTATAGACCCCCCGCAGGGTATCACAAGAAATCGAGACACAAAACCGCTATTTCCATCCCTTTAGCTAAAACTTCCGAACCCTCTAGATTCTGCTGTAACACACGGACAACCTCCTAAAAACGACGTCTGTGCAGTAAAAATGGCTCCTGTGTCACTTACCACCCCAAGCTTGCATCAGAGCAGGGCAGGAATCCTTTTGGATTGTGCCCCCAGGTTTCTCATTGTCTTATCTCATCAGCAGAGATGGCCCTGGGAGCCTATGGAGCCTAATTTGCTTTACCGTTCAAACAACTAATTACGCCTTAGCCGGAATCCTTCACCTTCTTTTCGATGCAGTGAGCCCAGCATCAGTTAAATTTTGGCGCAGGAGCCAACTGTTTTTTACTAATTCAAGTTCAAAGACATGGCGACGATTTGTTAATATGAAAGCAGCCCTTTGAGGAAACGGTTCCTTAAAAACCGATCTAATTTGGGAATGTGAGACCAATACCGCAGCAGAGACGCCGTTGGAATAAGGCAGAGCTGCGGATCTCCGCCTGCCAGAGCATTTTTCACCCTGGGGTCTGTCCCCAGCCCAGCTCTGACCATAACCAAGCACCCCCCGCTCCTTCTTTTCTTTTTTTTCCTTACGCGGATTAAACAGCATCGGAACACAAATGCACACCATGCATACAGTCAGTAGAATACTTTACCGTTAGACGTCTTGAAATATCTGCAACCGTTGCTCGGAAATAGCAAGAAGTATTCCGGTCGGAGTGACATTTCCGAAAACCCTCCGTGAAAAATTAAGATGACTTGCCTTTAGACCCGGATTTAGAGACACTCCGTGTTCGGCCGGAGAAGATGCGGTGGTTTCGTGCCACCCAAGATAAGACACTAACTTGACCTTAACTTTGTTATGGCGCCCCTTGTATCTGGAGAACGTGAACAGACACTGTCTGGCAGCTCTCGTAAAAACCGACTGGAGAAGAGATTCTGAGTCATTTCATTTATTGCCACCACAGTTCTGCAAGAAAGCTTTTTCCTCCCTGCCAAACTTTAATTATTTATGCTCTTTTAGGAAGCACAAAAGCATCCAAGATCCATTCCCAACGAGACGAGTTGCCTTCTCAGCCTTATCAAACAAGGAGGAACGGATAGACCCCTTTATCACGTTTAGACTGCAGCCGGAATGCAAAGATGTACATGTTGGAGCAAATAAAAGGATGGATGGTCTCCTGCATGCTGCGAGGAGAGGCGAGCGTGGGTGCAGCAAGCGGGTGCCCGTTGCTGCCTTCACGCATCGCATGTCCCCACAAAGCCTGGGCAGGGGCGCAAGTACCCCTGGGAGGACACACGAAATAATCCAGTTAGAGGGCGTGGGGCACATCCACATCACTAGGGCGCATCTCCCACCCGTCCTACCGCACACGCGTGTGCACGCATGTGCCCACGGGGCGGGCGTGGGTAGGCAGAGCCTCCCAGTCAGGGCGCGCCCGGCTCTGCAGCCCTGCCACACGCGTGTGAGCACGCCCGGCTCAGCTGGCGTCGCCCACTGCTTCGGGAAAACTCTTGGAACCTGAAGTATGGGCACGCGTGGTGAAATCATGCACGATTTTCTGCCATCTGTGTATCTATGCACAGTGTGAGCCCGCATACATACAGGTCTGTGTATGCGCACACACGGTTCCACGGAACAGGCGCTGCTGAAATTAGGGCATCCGTATAGACACACACACACACAGATACACACTCACACACACACACACAGATGCACACACACACACACACACAGATACACACTAACACACACACACACAGAGATACACACTAACTGTTGCTTCCCTTTCCGTGGGCGATTTAGACTAGAAGCTTCACAATGAGCCATCGTCGTGGGTCAGATACGTTTAATAATTTAATACATTGCCTTTCACATCTTTTCATCCGAGCTGCTTCTTCAGATTTCGCATCACCCATGCAATAAAGGGACTGGTTGTACTGGAGTGGGTTAAGACAAGGAAAGACGGCTTAAAGGGTCCATTTCTCATGGACTGTGGTCGGATGAATGGTATTCCAGGAGAGAATAAGAGAAGGGGCTTTATCTAGTTTTTTCTTTTCTCACGCTTTACATCATTGGGGATGCTTCTAGTTTTTTTAATTAGGGAAATGCTACTGAGTGGAGAGACTCCTATTGTCCGCATTGCACCAGCTCTCACCCAGCACAGGGGCTGAATGCCTCGAAGATTTGGAGGGACCCTGGAGTAGTGCCTCTGGCTGGAGGTGTCTGGGTATGCCTCCTCTGTCCTTGGGGAGCAATTCCCCGGCCCTTTTTCCCCCCGTTTTTTCACTGGCAGCCACCCCGTCATAGGCGAGGTAGGTTTTTATCTGCATTGTGCAATGCGGTAAAGAGTAGCCATTCTGGACGGCGAGATATGTGTCTTCAAATAGGGCCAGTTTTCCTCCTTCTTCCCGAAAACACCTCCCGAGCGTTACCTTTGGAGCTCTCTGGAAAGCTTTCGGGAAGATGGCTTCACCTCTGCCTGCCTAGAATTCCGGCATTTATCTCCAGAATCATCTGGACCACTATGCTCTTGAGAGTAGCATTTGCACGTAAATGAGTGAGTAGGACCAGAGTTTAAATACGGCTTTTTATGAAAAAATTGAGTTTATTACCTTCAGGAAGGCAATAGCCCCTTGAAAACAGGCATTGCTTTGTGCCGTTCCTTGTGTTGTTTACCTTGTTGCATACACCACGAACAAACCTATCTTATGCACCAGCAAAAAAGGCAGCTTCCGCCATCATAATCATTGTTACTACTGGGAGAGGCTACTCTAGGTTTCGTGTGTGGAAACGCTTCTTCAATAGAAACAGATTTAGGTGGAAATTGAAACAAAAAGGAGCTTTAATTCTCATCTAAAATTCCAGTTTGTTTGGATTTTTGGGTTTTTGGGTTTTTTTTTTTGCTATTTTTTGAAATACTGGACAGGGCAGTATCTAGCATTTCCCCCGGCTCTAAGCTCCAGACAGGCTCACTGCTCTGGTGCTAAAGAGGCTGACGGCTCCCAGCAGAGAAAGCCTGTCAGCAAGATGCAGGGAAAACCGACTTTATTCTGGTCCTAAAACAATAATCAGACGGCTTGGGCAATGCTCCCAGCCCCTCTGCATGGATTATCCACTGATGTTTATATCTGGGAGAAAAACCCGAAAGCATTCCACCCTTTCCCTCATAAAAATCTCTGCGGCAAATGCCATGAAGATGGTCGCACAAAATAATCAAACTCACCACAACCTCCGGGCTCTCTCCTCTCCTATGCATGCAGCACCTCAGGGCGAGAACGGGGCCCTGGGTCCCCCTAGCCCTGCCCCAGAGCCGGCCCCTGCTCCTGCTCTGGCCCTGAACACAGCCCGCCGTGGCCTCGACACTGTCTGCTCTCCTCCGCTTTATTGTTTGGGACAGCACTTGGACAAGGCCAAAGTCAGCGGCGCTGGAAGGACAGGGCCTGGCCTAGACACCTGGGGTGGAACCGATGGCGGCGACGGGGCCGCCGCGCCCGGCAGAGGCGCACCCTCTGCCGTCGCAGGACACCGCGGTGCCCAGAGGCCCAGCGGTCGGGGAAATGGGATGGAGGGGTGATTCTCCCCGAGAGGAGAACAGGTCCTCCGTGCCTGGGAGCAGCACAGCCCACCCACCTCGTCTGGCACCCAGGGATTCCCTCCGCCCGCGTCCCTGCCGTCGAGGCAGGCAGCCGCAAGCGGAGCGGCAGGAGAGACCGCTGCCGCGGAGATTACGTGCAGGTTACGCGCGGGCCTCGCGCGGTTGTCACGTGTCATCTGTGCCGGGCTGCGGCCAGACCTGCAGGTTAGAGCAGGGGGGTGGAAATACAAAAGAAAAGAAAGGAAAAAATGGACAAAGGTTTATTTGTTAATCACTTTCCCCATTGCTTCTCGAGCAGGTTACTCCAAACCACAAAACAAGCCGGCGCCGCAGGCTAGCCCCGGCGGGCAGGACAGCATATGAAGAGAGAAGCTGAGACCCACAGAACTGACGTCTTTATTAGGACTTATTCCTTTATTTTGCTGCAAAATGTTGTTTACATACAGATAAAGGAAATCGATTTGAGTTTAGCACCGCTCGTTCCCCGGTGAAAGAGAAGGTAAGAAGCAGGAGAAAATCTATATAAAAGGAGAAAGAAAGGTAAACAACTGATAATATAGGTTTCCGTGCTGGTCCAGCTTGTCTTCTTCGTTTTTGCTAAATTCGTACTCATCGTTTGCCAATTTACACAGAGATCATACGCGTTTCGAGAACTTGGTTTAAATTATAAAAACACAGTCTCCCCGTCGCACTCGCTAATAGGCTCTACTCTAGAGGTGAAAGACTCGGGGCGCAAGTTCATGCATGAGCGGGCGGGCTCTGCTCTAGTACATAGAAAGAGCCTGCTCTCGCATTACCACTCTCTTCTTTTTCATCCGCCTGTTCTGAAACCAAATTTTGACCTGCTGATCGCTTAAATTCAGTCTGTTTGATAGTTCTTTCCTCTTCTGTCGGTTAATAAACTCGTTAAGGAGAAACTCGTTTTCCAATTCAGCAATTTGTTGCTTTGTGTACGGTTTCCGTTTCTTTCTTGATCTCCCCTGGGTGGGACACCAAGGCAAACCTACAACAAACACGTCGATAATTTAGTGGATCAGATCTGCGTGTTAAAAAGAATACGCAAAAAAACCCGCAAGACAATAGAGATAAAGTAGGTCGGCAAATCTGGAAAAGTACATTTGACAGCACAATTTCTATCTCCCTCCGAGTCGGATTAAGCGATTATCGCTCCGTATGGGTTATGGGGGGTGTTACAAAGCAACTACAGGCATCTCTTAGAAAGCAAGTATCGCTAGGTCGCCTCTAACTAAAGCGAGAGAGTTAAGGCATACCATCCTGCACTGAAGGTCTGAGGCATGACTGGACTGCTGCAGGCTGAACTGTCAGGTTCAAGTTGACGGAATTCTTGATGTCCTCCTTTAAGTTGGAAGTGCAGGAATTCACTTCAAAAAGAGCAGCCGAGCCATGCAAGCTTCTCTGCAGGCTCGAGTGGTCATACTTTGCGGGCTTTAAGTTGGCTGCGTGAGTAACAGTTGGGTCATTTGCGAAAGATTGCCTCTGCCTGCATCTATCCTCTTGTTTGGAGCTTGCATCGTGGGCGTAATATTTACTGTTGTCTTCCAGGCACTCTTTGCTGCCGTTGGAGCTGATGTTGATTGGAACAGAGCCGGGGAGGTACGGCTGCGCCGCGCCGCTGAACGCGTGGCTCTGCGGCTGGGCTGCGCACGAACTTGAGCAAGTCCAGGGGATCGAGCTCCGGGGGTAGGAAATGGTGGGCAGAGCCGCCAATTGACTGCCATTAGCCCGCAAATTGGGAAAATAAAAGGAATCTGGAGATTGCAAATTCAAGAGAGAACCAACGTAGCCAGATCTGTAGAGACTGCGATCACACATTTCCAACAAAGGACTTCAGCTGTTCTTACAGCAGTATTTAGTTACAACAGGGAATAAGAGGAAAGCCTGAAACGATTGGACGAAACTTTGCAGACAGGTTCTTCAAAGCCGGTAATTTCAGCACCGCCTCCAGCCACCGAGACACAGAGTCGTCCCCCCTCTTTTTTTTTCCCCCCCCTTCTTCCCCCCCTCCTTTTAAAAAGTCTTATGATAACACTTGAAATATGAAAATACCGAGCTCTCACGGGGGAGGGGAAAACATGGTCTCCGATTCTATAAAAGTGGCTGGAGCTGGCTGGCAAACTGTGGCGCCAGCGGAAAAATAGGGAGAAAACAAACATTTGCGGAGTTGTCGAGGGGACGGGGCAACCCTGGGCCTTGCAGTCTCCCCCGGCCCTCAGCATCCTCAGGGACAAACCGGGCAGCTGCCGGGGGAAGCTACACCCACGATCAGAATGCGCATTGTGGGCTGGGAAGGCGATGGGACTGCTCAGGACACGCTTCTGTATTTCTGTGTCTGTCCACATGAGTACACCTTGTGCGTGTGTGTGAGTGCGCGCCGAACACGTATTTTGTCCGCTTGATACTCGGGTTTGTTTTAACTACGAGCAACATGATATGCATCTGCATATGCTTGCAATTAAAGTCTTAATTGATCGACTATTACCTGGGTCGTGTTTCTGGTACATTAACCACTGGCTGGTACCCACTTAAGTCCACACGTCTGCCCTTCTTAGAACTTTTATCTTCACTCTGAAGCGAAAACAAGTTTTCAAACAACACTTACAAAATCCAGCGTTTATTTTGTCTCTAAAATGCAAATAAACATCATCAAACGGAGAACAAGCACAGCAAAAGCACGCAATTATTTGAGCAACCCTCCTGTATCAAATAAATATATAAATAAATAGCATCGAAGTGCTGCAAGAACGAAAACGCCCGTGCAGCAAAGCCAATGCGAGCGCAGTGGTGGGCAGAGGAGACTCAGTCTGCTGGTGACCCTGCTGCTGTCTCCTAAATTGCATATGAAAGATTTTTTTTTCCCTAACAAGAAAATTGTCCCTTACATTGTAATTACATTGTTATTTTTGAGGAGTAATACATATATTTTTACGTTTTTGAGAGATCAAGAAATAGTCCAGTTATTCCACTATTTGTTCCGTTTGCCCTTATCGCGGAGTAAGTACGTATCTGAGAGCATCCTTACAGGAAGTTTCCCGTGCTCTTTTCCGAATTGAGACAGTGTACTTCTCAAGGAGGCAACCTGGGATCCCGTGTGCTGCGCCCAAAGACAGCCTTATGGCCCAGAGGCTGGATGTCTCCAGGACGACCACCTCGCTAGAGCTCGGCCGAACTCCGCGACGGCCGCTGAGCTCGAGGGCTGCTCTCAGCACAGCCACCCCACCACGGGAAACTAAGGGGTCCCTGCTGCCACCCTGTCTTCCTCCTCTTTTCCAAGACGATTTCCCCTGGTCTGAGCGAGTGCAGCTTCAAACAAACTTTTATTACAGGTTTCATCTACTTTAATTACCTCGGATAAAAACTTGAACTTAGTTAACAGGTAGGGTAAATTCCGTGTTATTGTCCTGATAATAAGGGGTTTAATCTTGTTTTTATTTCTTAGGCGAGAGCAGATACTCAGCTTTTCTTGACATGCTCTTAATCAAATTCGTCTTTCTGTTTAATAGGAAATTGGGTTAAATTCTGCAGTAATTTCATTGCCCTGGAAGAAATCTTTGAATGATTGCTCCTCCCAGACCACACAGGACCACACAAGCACTGCTGGAGGATATTAGTGACCACTGCCTTTAATTTTTATTGTTTGAGTTATGTCTACCAATTGAGTTTCCCTCTTATTAGATTATTTGTTTTCTGGTTGCCTTTTTCTCCAAGAGATGGATAAGAGTTTATTTTCATAATAGCGTTTTACAGAAAACCGGCTCTGATTCTGTTCTCGGAAAGTCATAGGGAACATTTTGTGTTCAAACACTATCTTTTTGCCCACAATAAACACAAGGAATGTATGTGAATTCCCAGTTACCGGAAAGAAAGGTGACACTTCAAACTAACTTTTATGGGGATCGAGAAAACAGAGCTTTAAATTAATGCTCAACTCATCTGTAATTGCTAATTTATGCGGTGAAAAAAAACCCCAGCCAACATGAAAAGCAAAATCTGGAGTAGCTGGAGACACTCAGAGATGCAAAAAGTGATGTTTATTTTTAAATCTGTAGGGTAAATGACTGGTAGAAACATCGTGTTCCAGGAGCGGCTGGTCACTATCGCGGCGAGCAGAGCCTGGGACGGATTTGTGCTGGTTTTTCAAGTCCCAGCCGACTTCTGGTTTGGGGGGCGGCGTTTTAATGCCGCGGGTGTCCCCCTGCCTGTGTCTGTACAGGAAATGTCACCGCTGAGGAACAGAACGACCCGGAGGGCTGCTTTCACACGCTCCCTTCCGCTCTTCTTTTTTTTTTTTTTTTAATAATTTTTTTCCCTTTAAATAGGCAACCGGATCAGCTTGAACACCAGAGCTGACCACACGCTATAATTTCACTGTCATATTCTTCACGTTTGTAGATCAAGGTTGCTCTGCGTGTGACCGCGCAGCCTTCCTCGCTCATTTCTCACTCGGAAACGCCGCTCCCGAAGCGGGCTGAAGCCTTCCCTTGCCTATGCCGAAGGTTGTCCAGGAGATGGCAGGATTGCCTCAAACATGGCTGGGAAGTCGCGCTGCCTGCCAGGAGCTGAGCTCCGTGATAGCTGCGGACAGGCGAGCCGGCCGGCCTGCCGCGCATCACCGTGCCACTGCGCATTTGCAATTCACTTGTCGGGGCGCATATCAGTTATCTGCAGCGTTATCTGCACGCTGTATTTCAAGTCGGCCGCTATGCTCTTTTCTCTAAACCCGGACGGCAACTATCGGCTGCATCTGTGGCTGCGCTGAAGCAGCCGGGTCTGTGAGCTTTGGCAAGAGGCCGGTCTGCGAGCACGGTGATTTTGAACAACGCTCGTCAGGGCCCCGGCTGCAGGCTTTAGAAAACCATTTTAATCTGTAGCGATAGGTGGACGAGCTGATGTGTCCCGGCCCGGAGCCCTGATCTTGCCTTCCTCCTGGCTGTAGCTGCCGGTTTCTCGATGTTTCTGCACGTTGTTACGAAATTAAACTTCGACTCCTCTCCATCTGGTACCGATTTGCCAGCTCGAGTTTCCTCCTTCCCTGGGAAGGGAGTTTGTCCGTGACAAAGGTGCGTCTTCTGAGAGGCTGGAGGCCGGCAAAGCAAAGGTTAAACCTGGAAGGAAGAGGGGAACAGCTCGCGACCATCCCGCCGACGGGAAATAAAACAGCTCTGGCAGTGCCCGGCCTTCCCTCTGCGGGGGCACCCGTTGGGAGGAAAAAACTACTACAAAATTAATGTGACCGAAGTATGTGAGGCTGGGGTTGTCTTGGGGGAGTCACCAAGAGATTTGGAAAGAAGAAAGTAAAGCACGCAGAGAAAAGACGGCTGTATCGGCAGAGAATGCTGCTCCAGGTACTTCAGTGATGTACCGCTCAAGCCGCCTTCTTCGCAGAACTCAACAAAAATGTACTGCGCGATGAAATCTGAAAGGTCCCGAAACGGACATTTTCCGTTCACGCAGGGAAAACAAACTCCTCAAAAGCCGCGAAAGAGCAAGCGGAAGAGAAAAGGGAAGGAAGAGGGCAGACGAGGCGGAAGATAACGCCCTGCTAGAGCCCGTCGGTTGCGAAGTGAACGAAAGGGTACCGCCCCGGGACGCCGCCCCCGCCGACACCCGCCGGGGCACCGGCAAGTACCGGGTCGGCGTGAAATGGAGGTGGAAACAAAGGGTTCTGAGCAGCCCCTGGCCGCGGTCACCGGTCAGGCATAACCGGGAAGGGGCGAAGGGGACAGGTAGACTCTCCTCTGCCTCCCACCCGTGTCGTTCCTCGCTGGCATAATTTCTGCCTGTCCCAAAACCCCTTTCCCCAAGGACCAGGCGCTTTCCAGTAGTCCTTAAGGTCCTTTAACGTGCCTCTCACTCTATCTACCTTTACTTTGCCAAGAACCCCATCCTATAAGTGGCTCTGAGAAGATCCCAGTCAAACCTGGAACCCGCGAAGCTATCTGCTGACAAAAGAAGGCGAATTTCTTCCTCTGTTTTTAAATATATAGAAAAGAAATTGTTTTATTAAAGACGGTTCCAAACAGTTCGGCAGCATGTTAACAGCTTGGAAGTTCAACCCATATTTCAACACAATGTAAAAACAGAATCTAAGACACGGAAAGAAAAAGATATGGTTTATGGAGAGATAATTTTACCGTATGCCTTACCCACATAGACGAGTAATCAAAGTGTATAGAGCAATAGTATATTATAATAAATAATACTAGTCCGGAACACCGACATTTTAATAATTAGACGAGGCACATTAACAGAGAGGATATAACTTTTCTTTCCTAGCAGTTGACTAGCGTCTCTGATCACCCTGTGTATATCATTACACGCCCACGAGGTTTAAAATACTAAAAATTCGCCAAAATACTAAAAATTCGCCAAAATCTTAGTCTCTCGGCCTATATAAATTATAGCATCTTCTGAAATTCTCATTTATTGCTTCTGTCATTAACACCCGTTTATTTTTGTAAATTAAAAGTCAACGATGATCTTCGCTTCTCCGAATGTTTTCTTTTAATCGCCGCGGCGGGAAGAAGTCTGGCTGTCGGGACAAGGAGGCAAGAGCGGGCTTTCTACATACAGCCTGAGCGGATTTATACACACCTTGGTGGCAGCAGCCTCTCTCTCCGCTGACCGCAGGACAAGCCCCCCTTTCAGTCCCACCAAAAGCGCTCTCCCGAGATGCTTGACCCTGAATACCCACTGGGCAGATCCCGCCGCCCGGCCCGGGGCTACGCGGCCCAGGAACAGCGGCTGCTCATTCAACCGACGAAGACGGAATCCTTCCACTAGAAACGAAACCGTGACAAAAACCGAAAAAAAGCCAAAAATCTAAAACCACACACACATCCCCTCCCCTTCGCCATAACAAAACCAAAATAGAACAAAACAAAACAAAAGCCACACCAAAAAACCCCCAACAAATACCAAACAACAAAAAGAACAAAAAAACCAAACCACAACCTCCCCCCCCACAACTCAAACCCAAACCTGCGGAAACGAGGAGCACGGTGGGACATGCCTGAGACTGTGCTTTTCGCCCCTCAATCGATCGGATAGATTCTCACTCCCTTGATAAAAGACTAGAAAGCCGGCTGCAGACGTAATTCCTCCACGTAACTGGCAATTCGTTCCGGGACCCGGTGGGTTCGGTGTGTTGTTGCAGCAGCCGGGTGCTGCCACAGCTCTGGTCTCTGGCTTATTTGCGCTTTCCGATTGATTTCCAAACACTCCCTCCGCGCCCCCCCGCGCAGCGTGTTTTGAAGTCTATGATACCAAACCAAAACTGACACGTTTTGGCACTGGCTGGTATTCTTTGAAAAAA
Source organism: Rhinopomastus cyanomelas (assembly GCA_013400115.1). Classification (NCBI taxonomy): domain Eukaryota; kingdom Metazoa; phylum Chordata; class Aves; order Bucerotiformes; family Rhinopomastidae; genus Rhinopomastus; species Rhinopomastus cyanomelas. The sequence continues at coordinate 54,028 of VXBP01004765.1, read as the reverse complement.
AAAAATACAGAAAACCCCCCTAAAGAGTTAAGCGTTTAAGAAAGTTATAGCTGTAACCGTTCAACATATTTATAATTCGTTTATACTGGCCTAGAGGGAAGAACTGAAAATATAATTAATATTAATATTATTATTATCAAAAGGAAGAAACAGAGCTATTATTCAAGATTTGTCAGTATTCCCTTTCACTGAGAGAAAAACGCCAGCTTCCATGGAAAACAGTTACCGAAAACTCGCCACCTCAGGAGGGAGAAAAAAAAATTAAATATAATTTCAAGTCTTTCAAAAAGTCTTTAGCTGGTCGTAAATTGATTATGTGTAACTACCGCAGTCCTCAAGCAATGAATCAAGAGACATTGTCTTTGAGTTTGGAGACTATTTTCTTATCCTTCACCCTTCTGTTTTGAAACCAAATTGTAACTTGTCTCTCAGACAGGTTTGTGGCTGCGGATATCCTTCTCCTCTTGTCCTTGTTAATGAACTTGTTAACGGCATATTCATTCTCGAGTTCTTTAAGCTGCAGTTTAGTGTATGGCACTCGCTTCTTTCTCCCACGCCGGTAGACGCACATGTCGGGCTGGTTTAGTGCAACGTCCCCTATTGCAAAATACATTATGTGAAAAATTAGAATTTTATTGCAGCCTTTTAAAGCTTAACCGATAATTCTCGGGCACTGGTTTTCACAGGCAAATAAATAATGTCGTGTTATTTACAGTTTATGATTATTTACACTGCCACATTATTTGCACGTTAGTAAAGCACCAAAACCTTGATGGACTGTCATCACTTCTAGGCATGCATAGCTAGCGAGCGCGCAGGACGGCGGGGGCATGGGCTGGGGGGCCGAGAGCAGGTCGGTCCTGGCAGAGCACACACAGACATTGCTTTGGTTTGTTTGCATGCGGTTTCTGCCTCTGTGCCCTCACTGCTCTTAAGAGCTCTAGGACCGGATCAATCACCAGCCGGGCAGACAGAGGAATGCAAACCTTGGAACTATCTTCCTGCGAACGCGAATACAAACCCGGAAACGAGAGAAGCAGCAGGAGAAGGAGTCTGAGGCCGCCCCGGGGTTCCGGGACCCTGGCGCTGACAGTGTTGGGGGAGCTCTGGGCTCTGTCTCGGGGTCGAAAGCAGAGGGTGAAATTTCCTCGGGGGTAGGGATGAAGGGAAATAGAAAGGGAAAATCCACCGCTCCCCCCGGCCCCGCGTGTCCGCTCTGTGCACATCTGTGTCCACCTCGGCAGGCCGTCCCTGCAGCCCGGGGGGCGGGGGAAGGGACGGGCGGGCGGAGGAGTCGCAGGCGGGGGTTAGCTCAGACCATTTATCTCCCTCTCGTACCTGGAAAGGACGATTTCCAAAAGTGTGAGCTCTGTGTCTGATCTTTGGCACAGTAAACCTGACTATTCCAGCCATTAGCCAGAGTCCAAGACTGATAGCCCTCCATTGATATGTATGTTTCGTGTCTTGGTTCCCCAGAGCCAAACGTTGAGACCATGTCTATGTACCCAGGAACGTGCTGGTAGGGGGTTGTATAGCCCTGGTAGAAGGACACTTCCTTCGCCCTGGAGGAGACTTCATTGGCGGGGACACTCGTGCTGGTCAGACTGGAGACGTCCATGTACTTTTCCACGGGAAAGCCGCCAATGGAGGCATGGGGGGGAGACTTCAGGGCGTTCTGCTGGATCCCAACCCCGTGGGACATCCTGCAGCTATAGTATCCATTGCCAAAGTGATACCCATAGCCGAGAGCAGGGGCGGTGGCCGGCGCGGCGGAGCCTGGGCAGTCCTTGGCTGGGGGGTCAGGCCTCGCCGCCGCCCCCGAGCGCTCCCCTCCGCCGGCGTAGGTGAACCCCGAGGCGGCGGCAGCGGCGGCGGCGGCGGCGGCGGCCGCTCGGCCAGTGTGAGCTGCCCCGAAAACGGGCGAGGAGAGAAAATTACGGCACTGCCCAGGGGCTCCGCCGCCGCCGCCTGTGCTGTCGCCGCGCAGTCCATCCATCTCCCAGCTCGCTGCTTTGCTCATGGCCTTGCACATCGCTGGCGACGGCGGCTCGGTCCCCAGCCGGGCATGATGCAAATGATTATTTGCCTCCAACAGGTTGGATTCTGGCGGTACGTTTATAAAAACGAAGTCCAGGCTGGGAGGGGGGACGGGGGTGGAGGCGGCAGGCTCCAGATTAGTTTGTCGCAGCCCGGGGGGCTGTTCATAGGCTGCCGTTGGAACATGTGACCCTCCCGCTGCCTGCACTGCCCCTTTCGTTTCGCAGCCCCTCGGTCCGCACCGACGGCGCATCCCCCACTCCCTTCCCATCCCCACCCCCGCCCCGCTGCCTCGCTCACGCCCCACCGCGGCCCCTGCGCTGGGGAGGGGCTGGGCAGGCGGCGGTGATGCCCCTCCAGGACAGCCTCGCCCCCGTCGCATTCTTCCTCCCCTCTTCGTCCTGCCCACGATTTAAAAAAGACCAGAGGAGGAGAACCAAGGATCCTCTGCTGACCTTTTAGACGCCGCAGGCAAGGGTCTGACCGGATCTCCGGGAAGACCTTCCCCAGCTCCTTGTGTGTCTGCGGCAAGGGGAATAATGCATCCCAATCCTTCCCACCTTCCTCCTTCCCTCCAGTGTACGGAGTAAAAGGGCTTTGTTATAGGGGACAAGGGCCCCCTGGCTCCTCTGAAGTCTTAGTCCATGGCTGTAGCCACCCCCTCCTCCGATATTTCTACCAGCCAGGAAGAGGCTCCGGGCCTGTGTGCGGCGCAAGATGCTAAACGTAGCACTCGTAAGATGTGTTAGTTACTCCCTTGCAGTGTCAGCTTATGTCTTCTACTTAAAACGCAGCGTTTGGTTTTGCTGATTCCAGGGGTGACTTCGCCAGAACGTAGCAAATCTTTTCTGTAGTCTCCCGACTCTCCCGCTGTGCCAGGACGTAAAGTGCAGGAACGCGAAGGGGTGGAAGTGGAGAAAGCTCTGAAAATGAGTCCTAAATAGAGTACAAACCCTATCTCCAACCCCACACCCCTCTAGGCCGGCTCCCGTCGCTCCGAAGTTCTGTATTGCACACACCCTGTCTCGGGCGCGGAGGGCAAAACGTTACCGGGGAAGGAGGCAGTTCCGCGGGAAGAGTCCGCACCCGTGAAAAACACTGAGCTAGAACCGTGTTTACTGTCTAACGGAGGCTTAGCTGCAAGAGAGAAGAGAGGCAGCCGCCGTGGAGGTGAAACAGTGCTGACAACATTTTGGGTCTGAGGGTGCCCTACGCGAGGCAGCTGCGAGGGCGGAGTGAGCGTGCGGGAGCGCGGAGGGTCGCACAGCAGCTGCCCGTGCCGCAGCCCTATTTTGTAGACGCTCCAGTAATTGTCTGGAGTTTCTGCAAGTGGGGTGAAGGAATGACAAACGGGTGCCATTCCATGTAATCACAGCAACAACTGTGCGACCGGATGGCATGCACGAGTTCACCTTCATTAGCTCTAACCACTTAACTGCTATTAATCTTTCATAATCGTCTGAGAAGCGAACCAGACGTGGTTATGTGTGTTCGCTTGGTTGTTTACTCCCAGGACATGAAACCCTACGTAATTAGGAGGACGGCTTGTGGAGGCACAAGTTTATCATACTTATATGACCCTGCGCGCAGCTTTCTAGTGAAAACATTGCTAACACACTGGTCCACAGCAACTAGAGACTTCATTCCTCCGGACATCTTTCCATTTGTATTCCCATCTCCCGTCGTGCTTCCTCTTCCAATAAACGGTGGAATTTTCTCTCCATTCACGACATTTTAAATAAGGCCGGCGAAAGAAAGGAGCACCTAAAGCAGCACATGATTTCGGAGCTTTTGAGCTCCGTTGCACTAAAGTAAACCACAGTGCAGCCGCAAAGACGCCCGCAGAGGACCGCAGCACTGCCGAGACCTGCTGCTGCAAAAGCTCGACGATTTGTGTGCCAGAAAACTTTGTCTTTGGCCGGTTTTATGACCAACAACTTCACTTCCATAATAAGCCGCTTTGTGTAGGAACCAGCGCTGTCTTGCCCGGCAGGATATTATGCACGAGAATAAAAGTAATGAGCTCATGAGCGCATGATCTCTGAAAAGTGACAGGACGCGTCCCGCAACTTCGCCCAGTCACAACAGGGACTTGTCTCCGCGGCAAGCGGGGCGGCGGGCCCCGCTTTGCGGGCCTCTGCTTTGCGGGACAGGTCCTCATCTGCCTACGGCAGCCGTTCCGTGGGTGTCCAACGAACCGCGGAACCGTGTTGCATTTTCTATCGACCAATCGCAAGGCAATCTGCATAACACACGGTCTGGGTCGCATTGCTGCGGATGTGCTGAGTTCTCCCCACAAAAAAATAATCTTCACACACAGATCCCCCCAAACTACTTCACCCAAAAATTATCTCATTTCCTCTCATGTATGTGCCACGATCTAACACAGTTAAGACTCCTTTTAAGATTCTAGCACAGGCTCTTAGTATTCGCTCTCTCTCCTGCTCGTGGTCTCTTCCAGGAGAAAAGAACAATTTTTTTATCACCTCTCCATCATAATTTGCCGGTGGTAATTGCTCTCAACAGTGGTGGTAAACGGACAATGCAAACGCAGGTGAAAAACAATTGATTTAGATTTCCATCAAAACTTCCTCCATGCTTATTGTGTTCTCTTGTGGACTCGCGTGGAGGGTTAATAGCTGACCAGATAGAAGGGCTTTCATTTTCTCATACCGCTTCAAAAAACAAAGTAGGTAGGATAATGAAAAAGATTTAATAGTAAGGTGGGGAAAATTTTAAACTCTTTTTGTCCTCCAAACCTGTGACACGGTTTCTGGTACTGTTTATTGACTCCCACCTTAAAAAATCGGTCTCGTGTGGAAGTAAGTTTTCTTGGGACTTGCTGCGTGGCCTCGGTGAAGCGCTCACGGGCAGCCGAGCGCTGCGGGTGTTGAACTTGATCTCTCGGGTCACGAGCTGGCCGCTCCCTGATTCCCACCTCCGCTAGGAACCAGCACAGCAACCTGGGGAACCCCGACCTGGGACCAGCTTGCCTACTTGAGACGAGCTCGCAGACCTGCCGCAGCTGCGACCTGACGTGAAACTTCGGCCGAGAAGCACTGAGGGCGGAGTAACGCTTTGTCGCTTGAATTAAAAACTGTTTGTGTGCAAACGCAGCCCTAGAAGAAAGACGTGATGTAATTTAGCTTTGCAAAGCGAGCTATGGAGGATTCTCATCCAGGGTCTCGTAGCGAGGGACAGTTCAGCAGGGCCCGAGGTGCCTCGGGGATACTCAGGGTTACCGTCCTTTTCCGCTTTGGGGTGATATTTTACGGAGCATCAGGACTGAGCATCAGGTAAACGCCTCGAGACTGGCCCTGTGCTGAATCGGAGAGGAGACTCAGGGCATCCGCGGGCAGAGCAGGCGGGAAGAGGGGCTGAGAGGGCGCAACACGCGGGCCGCGCCCGAGGCGCCGCCGCACAATGCCGCCGTGGCGCCGCCAGGTGGCGCCGCCACCCCTGCCGCCGGCACAGCCGCGGGCGCTGCGCGGCCCGCCCCGCCAGGCCGTTTCCCTTGGGCCTACGGCGCCCCTTCGACGCCCGCCAGGGCCGACTTCCCAGACGCCCCCGCACGCCCAAGTACCAGCGCCCCGCCGCTCGCTCCCAGCCCTGGGGCCGCGTCCTGGACACCCTGAGCTGCCAGTGGACTGTGCGCGCCGCCCCGGGCCACTGCTGGCAGCCTGCCCTGCAGGGGAGGAGGAAGCAAGTATTGCTGTCCGGCTTCCCAAGCGCGCTGCGAGTGCTGAAAACTCACCGGTTTGGCTGCTTTAATACGAACTTAATTTCCTTTAAGTCGCTTGACCTCTTTTTATACGGCTAAGATTTAATAAAGGACCACTGACAGGGTTTTTGATGCCTCGTGTAACAACTTTGAAGGTTAAAAAGAAAAGGAGGAAAGCTTGGCCATAGGCCTAATCAGCTATTTAAACTTACTTGAGTGGGTAAACGGCACCTAACAAAACCTCGCTTATTTCGGTGGTCTCTGTAGCTTTCTCCCCTCTTGACCATTAGTGTGACTCTAATGCTGAAGTTACTTTAGACTGAACTGGTGCTTTTGAGGAACTGTAAGCATATGTTGGAGGATTTTTAGGTGGCTTTCATGACAAAAACCCACCCAAATAATCTCCCCGAACAACAACCAATTTAGATAAATATCAGTAGAGTGACTACATCTAGGCTGCTGGGGATACACATACTAGTAGCGGGTTGACAGTTTGAGGTGAGTAACAGGGAACAGGTTTGTTACTTGCATCCGTTCATTGCAGGATTCTGAACGTTTTAACAACACACCTATGCGTAGGAATGTAGTGATATTTTAAGACACATGGTAGATAACATAAGGAGTCAGTATTATTTGAAAGGTGTAAAATAGAACACAATTTTAATAAAGGTGAATCACGGCTATGCTTGGACCTAATGTATGTTTCTTTACATCCGTTCCGAAGGGCACAGAAGGCATTCCCTCCTTTTCAGAGGTGCAATAGGGTTTCTGGAGTCTAAAGTTGTGCCGGCTTTGGCTGCGTGCACATCTGAGAGCCTTGGCTGTGCGGCATTTCGGCAGCGGTTTCCGAAACGGCAGGAGGAGACGCTCGTAGTGTTACCGCCCGTGAAACAACAGACGAGGGCGCCATACGACAGCGATAAACGCAGCCGCGGGCTCCCGCTCTTCTCCAGCTCCTCCGGACTCGCTGCCGGACTCCCGCTGCTGCGGGAGAAGCGAAGGCTCCGGGAACCCGGAGAGGCTCTCTGCTCCCGGGACCTGCGGACAGGGTTAAGATTCAGTTGGACGTGTAGCAGCGGGGACACCTTCCGTCTGGCCGGGAGTCCCCCTGCCTGTCCCGGGCGCCTCGGCAGGGACCCTGTGCGGGCTCTGCGGTTTGCGCCGCGCTCCGCGTCCCGCCGCCCCGCCTGCGGGCAAGGATAAGTTGATATTTACTTTTCTCTGATTTTGAGGCTGTAAAACGCGGGACACCACACCGCAGTCTAAATTCACGTTTCAAAGGGCTGACATAACACTCTCATTAATGGAAGGCTGGATTTTGCAAACAACGCCTAGAATGTTTCCTAAAATTTTGGTGGAATGTTTAGGGAGACTTTAACACGTTATTAAAAAAAATCCGATAACTATCCCATTTTAGAGCTATGAATCATGTGCAAGAGAACAAGAACTTAGGAGAGTTGTATGACTAACATTAGCAGGAACAGCTCCCCTCATAAGAGAAATAAACTCTCGTTTAATCACAGGAAATATTTGGATTATTCTCCATGAGAAGAAACTCAGTTGCCCAGGGACTAAATAGTAAATGATGTGAGCGAAAAAAAATTACGGCGAGAATAAAGGTTGGGCAGCTATCGAAGCACACTCCGGAGATGCTAACGACAAAGGATTTATCTTCTTTTAAATGGTTGCCATCAGCGTCATTATTACTAGCAAAGTTATCACTGAAGAGAGACTTTCCGACTGTCACGTCTGCCGAGCGCGGCAGCCCGTGTCCTTTGCAGCGCGGCGACGCTTTGCCCCGCGACACCCGGCACAGATCGGAGGGATGAACTAACTGAGCCACAGGTAACTTTGGAGAGAGGGTGCTAGAGGTGATCTCTCTGCTTTCTCGAAGCCTGTAGGCAATAAAGCCCCGTCACTTTCTTTCTTTCTTCTTCTTCTTTTTTTTTTTTAATTTTTTTTTTTAAATTTTTTCAAATTCTTAGACTTTGTTGGTAGTGGGGAGGGAAGAAACAGAGGGCTGGAGAGAAACCTGCCGGGAGGGTGGAATGGCACGGCCACGGAATGTTTTACATCACAAATTCATTTAATGTCATTCGGTTATTTCTCCCCCTATCATACAATACAGTAGTCAGTATCGTCCCAGAGGGGAGAAGATCGCTGGCTGGCTTCGTCGATAAGCAGGATTATAGAAAGTAAAAAGGAGATCATATTTAAGGACGCAAGGAAGAAAATTGTATTAGAATTATAGTATACTAAACAACAACAAATATTTTAATTTTCAGGCATCTGCCCTAGGTGCACTTGAATAGGTGCCCATCGACAGCGGCGGTCTTGTAAATTCTGGGTGTAAGGATAGCGGGCGTGAAGGGTGCGTGGGGGTGTCAGTGCAAATTCCTAAATAAAAGTACCAATGTGTTCTGAAAATGGGAGAGAAAAGTATAGAGGTATCAGTGGCAGGATCCTGTCGGTCCCCTGGTCCTCTCCCAGCATTTCCTTGCGTTGTGATCTAAAATTCGCCTCAGAAATAATGATAAAGAAAACCATTATCTAATATTTAGCATGTAGTTCTGTCCGAGGACAAACGAGAAAGAAGCTGCATCATTAGGACCTAAAAGGCAACAAAACAAAAATCAGAGCATAATGATGCACCTAAATGAAGGGGGAAATGTTGCACAGCTCATTTTATTAATCAGACTGTCAATTCCACCCCAGAGGCCAAACCCCAGAGCAATTCAAGCAAGATCTGATCAAGCTAAGGACAAGAGCTTTACTCTTCACTTCTTGTCTTTCTTTCTTTCCACCTGGATATATTTGTCTGCTCTGAAGCCGCCTTCATTATCCACTGACAGGAGCTTGTATTTATTTGCTTATAAACCTGTTACAATAAATGATTATTCGAACAGCGTCATTCGTACCTTAATGACGAGCACCACTTTTTGATGAATGACATTTCGGTCTAGAAAGGATGTATGGGTCATTTTGACCAGTCATTCCCTCGCTTTGGCATCCCACAATTTTTACGCCTCCCTCAAAAAGAGATAATAATATTTAGAGACACTTGCCGGGCTGAATGTGAATTAGCCCCTGCTGCAGCTCATCATTAGCACAGGACCAGCCCTGCAACTTTGACATTTTTTATAAAGCTGAGATGATGGAAAGAATAAGAAAAGAGATGCTCCTGATGGAGAGAGGGCTGCACAGCCCTACAGCTGGCAAAAGGCTCTCGAATTTGTCAGACTCAGCTGGAAATGCGGTGCTGGAGGCCCTTGAAAATTCTCCGCACAGTGGTCGCCTCAGCCCGAGACTGACTGCCGCCTCCCTGCACAGCGCTATAGGGGACATCTCCGCCAAAGGCAAATTTGAAATAGACACTTTATTCAATCTTCAGCATCCGAGCAGCGAAAGCACCGTCTCCTCCGAAATCCCGCCATCGGAAAACAGGAAGAAAATCAGCCTTTATTCTGAAGTTGCTCAAGAGGCAGATATGAACAGTGATGTGGAGGTGGGCTGCTCCGCGCTCCGCTCCCCAGCCAGCCTGACTGCCTCCCAGCTGAAGGAAAACAGTAACAAAGGTAACTCTTCCTTTATCATCTCCACCTAAGCCCCGCACTTTGCCAACCGGCTCTAAAAATCAAGGCAAACCCACCGCTACCTCCAAAGTTGCTCCCCTCCGCACTGGTGCTCTCTCTCCCTTCTGCAGACAGAGCTCAAAGCTGTAAAATACTATTGCAATTACTGCGCTATCCCGATAGCCGAGACACACTGTCCGGGCAGCTCCTGTGTGGGTGCGAGCGTGTGTGTGTGCATGCTTAAATCCATGAGTATGTGGATAGATATGCAGAATATATGTAGGCACAAATATCCACCCTCCCATATGTAGGGAAATATTTCTCCTTATTTTCCTCGCGCTCTTGGGGCTCTCGGTGTCTCTCGAGTTGCGTACGTGTGTATACACACACTGAGACTAAATTAGAGAGAGAAGTGAGAGGAAAGTGTCCATGTTTGTCTCTGTGTGTCCTTCTCTGCGTACTTGCAACCCCTTCTGTGTCCACCTTTGGGTAACTGGACATTGTTCACTTTTCCTCTGCTTCTAACAGGGGGGTTGAGATGGCCTCGTCTCCTTCCTCATGCTTTGCGGTACATGGTGATGGACGGTAGTTGTTATTATTGCTGCAATTGGGGAGGGGGAGCCAGGTGAGCGGTGCGTTTCCTAGGGGCCACAGTGCATGCCTTTTATGTCAAATGTGCCAGAGAAAGCAAGGATTCCTCGACGTAACGCTGGAGGGGAAAAAAAAAAGGGAATAAGGCTTTTATGACTGCTCTTATTTCGTGCCTCTCAAACGAAAATAGGAATCGCGGTGGACGGGAACAAGGCTAGCGCTGCGCCCAGGCTCCTTGCAGAATCGGTGCAACCGCGCCCAAGCCCGGCCTTGCCTTCGCCCGCTCTCCCCCGGGCTCGGCTTCCCCGCAGCCGCCAAACCTCGCTCAGATACCAAGAATAACGCAGTTATGAAGTGACTCAAAAAACCCCCAAAATACCTACTCCACAAGATCCTACTTTCTCGATTCTAATAGAGGCAGCGATGTGTTGCTGGTGACAGCTGGCCTTAGGACGGGCTCGACACGGCCCGAGCGGGTTAGGAGACGCCTCCCTGTCCGCTCTAACTCCCGTGCTCGCCCCGCAGGCTACACGGAGAGCAGCCCCGCGCCCAGCAACCCCGCCGCCGCCTCCGCCCCCGCCCCCGGCCTCGGCAGCTTGCACGGCGGCGGAGGAGCATTGGGCGGTTCGGCGGCGGGGGCCGACCAGGTGCGCCGGTACCGGACTGCCTTCACCCGCGAGCAGATCGCCCGTCTGGAGAAGGAGTTCTACCGGGAGAACTACGTGTCGCGGCCCCGGCGTTGCGAGCTGGCGGCCGCCCTCAACCTTCCTGAGACCACCATCAAGGTACGCCGCGCCCAGCCAGGTGCCCGGGCCGCCCGGGCCGGCTGGAGGGCTCGCCGGGCCTTTGGCCGTAAGCGTGTCCCTTACGCCCGCTTGCTTCTCCGCACCCAAAATTTTTCATTTGCTTTTAAAAAACCCACAAACCTCTGTTCCGCTTCGGGTTTTTACCACCGCAGCATACTTCCTAGAGAGAAGAGGGTAAAGAAAACAAACGTCTCTTAAACACGGGGGAATGGGAGGGAGCGAAGTTTATTGAGATCGAAGGGTTCCCCACAGGCCAAGAGGTACCGTGCCCAGCACTGCCCTCTCGCAAGGCCACAGACGGCTCCTCCGGGCGGGTGACCTTTGATCGCACCCCACTGAAAGGGCCGAGGCGAAGGGTGTCGGTGGGCGGCTGCCGGTGCTGGTGGCGGGAGCGGGTGTGGCCGGGAGGCGCGGAACAGAGCTGAGACCGCGCTGTGCTTGTCTCCCCGCGCAGGTGTGGTTCCAGAACCGGCGAATGAAGGACAAGCGGCAGCGCCTGGCCATGTCCTGGCCTCATCCGGCCGACCCCAGCTTCTACACCTACATGATGACCCACGCGGCGGCCACGGGCAGCCTGCCCTACCCCTTCCACTCCCACGTCCCGCTCCACTACTACCCGCACGTCGGGGTTACCGCCGCAGCCGCAGCCGCCGCTGCCTCGGGGGCCGCTGCCGCACCCTTCGCCACCTCCATCCGCCCGCTGGACACCTTCCGCGCTCTCTCGCACCCCTATTCCCGCCCGGAGTTACTCTGCAGTTTCCGACACCCCGGCCTCTATCAGGCTCCCGCCGCCGCCGCCGCCGCCGGTCTCAATAGCAGCGCAGCCGCTTCCGC
>VXBP01004765.1:40000-42446 GCA_013400115.1 Rhinopomastus cyanomelas | reverse complement strand
TCGGCGGCAGCGGCGGCAGCGGCGGCGGCGGCGGGCTCGGGGCCACCGGGGAGCTCGGGGCCCTGCTCCTGCCTGAGCTGCCACAGCAGCCAGACGGCGGCGGCGGCGGTGGCCTCGGCTCTGGGATCGCGGGGCGCAGCCGCCGCCGCCGCCGAGTTTCCGTGCCCGGCGGCGGGACAGCGCTCCGAGAGCGGTTTCCTGCCTTACTCGGCCGCGGTGCTCAGCAAGGCAGCGGTCGCCTCGCCGGACCAGCGGGAGGAGGCGCCGCTCACCAGATAACTACCGCGGCCCGGGACCGGGGGCGTTTTCTACGGAGGGTCGGGGTGGGGGCAGGGTCAGGGGATACCCACGGGCTCGGCCAAAAAGTTCCGTCTATTTTTTTATAGCTGACCGCCCCGTCGCGCAGAGTCCCACGGGGAGGGCGCGCTGCGGATCTTGCGCCCATGCTGTGAGCGCTGCCAGGCACTGCCGAGCTCCGCCACGGGCACTGCCGGGATGACTGGCGCAGGGAGGGGGAGCCGGCAAAAGGGAATGTGTTTCTGAGTTTCTTTTATTTTTTTTTTCCTTTTGTTTTAGTTATTCCTATTATTTCGGTTTCAGTCCGACGAAATGGGAAATGTCTCTCGTATTTCTGTACAACGAGAGGTAACTGATGGGTCTGCCGCGGCCGGGCCAGTAACAGGAAGGGAAATGTAAGATTGACAGGATGGGGAGAGGCATTTTTTAAGCTCACGCTTTCTGACTACCATAATCCACGCTATCTGGGAAATACTTGAATCTCTCTAGGCTGCTGTCCTGAAGCATTTACCTTCCAGACACTTTTCTAAATTTAATTCTTTTTCTCAGCGTCTTTCTCTCCTCTCGGTACAATGGCTTTTGGATTTATTTCTCACGCATCTCTATAGCGCCTTTGCCTCTGAAAAGCCACCACTGGGTAACTGAGACCTGCTATACCAAACTACTGCTACTGGAGGGACTTCCTTGAACTTGAAGAAATGCACATCAAAAACCACCAGTGTTACTGCCATGTCAATTTTGATGCTAATAATGTGCAGATTATGACGAAAATTGCCAATCATGTTCTCTGATGGACCTCCTTTGAATGTGGAATTGGAAAAAAGTTCCCCGCACAGAGACCTGCTGTCAAGTACTAACAACCCGCTAAGGGAAGTCATTAGAAGAGACAGATAAGAGACTTGGTACATAAAACATTGTTCTTGGTGCATAGAATGTGTGTTATTTAATGTTATCTCTCTTACCTGAAGTGATTTCGCACAAGAAAGCCACTTTCTTATCATCTCAATTGCCAATTTTCATTTTGGTAACTTGGACGCCCCGGGTAGACTTTTCTCTGTTAAGTTGATATTCCACCAATGTGAAGAGCCTCATTAAATCAAACCCAGATATTTCCATAATGCTCCCTACAGAGCCACTTCACTCTTCACGTAATGAGATTTTTCTGAAGAGTTGAATCCCTCATCTAACTTGCTATTGCTTGTTTAGGCCCTATGTGAATGTGAATACACACACAAACGTACACAGTCTCAAAAAAGAAAAAAAAAGGAAAAGAAGGAAAAAAGTCTCTATTATATATATTTCCAATAAGTGTCCTGAAATACTTCTATTTTTAAGACACTGGATTTTTTCGTATTCTGATGATGAACTTTCCAGAAATTATTTTAAAGGATATACTATTTTGTTCAGTGAACAGAAATGGTAGGGTTTTTTGGTTTGTTTTGGGTTTTTTTTTGTTTTTTTTTTTTTCTTTTTTCTTTTTTTTTCCTAAAGGGACAGATTACTTGGACGGGGGTAGAGAAAGGCAAAGGAGAATATCCCCAGGCTTCTGGAGCGGATTCCTCATAAGGCATGTACATTTTCTGGGTAGAGAACTTTAAAGCACGGTAGAAGACATCTAACCCACAAATTTCTCATTTTGTAAAGAATTTAGGAAGACTACTTCTGTAAAAATACCGATTTTACCAGCTGTTGTTCACTGGGTTTACATTTAATTTTTTGTTATTAATATATAATTTAAGGCTAAAGAAAATAGACCAAAACGCAGCACTCTTTTACCAGCTTAACCTTTTCGATCATTGGAATTGTTTGTTATGATCGTATAAGTAATGGGATGTATATACAACGATTTTGGCAATAATGTTTACATTTTCCATACTATAGATATATGTCTATTAAAATGATCGATGAAGACGCTGGTTGGTAAAATTAACATAAATTCGTTTTATGTTAGGTCCGTTGGACCTGGTTATTATATGAAACTGTAAATAAAGTCTTTGTGCTTTAAATATTGCTGGCTGTACGAACTCACTGTAAAATATTTTAAAAATGTGCAATAATTATAAAGCTTTGTATATTATGTTATTTATTGTGTTTGGTCATGTAAAATAAATGTTATTTAAATCAAAGTGAGATTATTTGTTTAAAAAGC
>VXBP01004765.1:0-35000 GCA_013400115.1 Rhinopomastus cyanomelas | reverse complement strand
AGTAGCTCTGCAGTGTTACCCGGCCCCACTGACCAGACTGGAGAGGCTCAGAGGGAGCAGGAGAGACGGGGCTGCCCTATGGCTCCAGACTTCTCCCCGTGCCCAAGAAACGAACCCGAGAGAAAGTGTTTTTGTGCGCGACATGGACGGACGTGGCAGGGAGAAACTTTGCAAAGCCTCAGTGTGAGTGAAGAGACCGATGCGACGGATCGCGGCAGCCCCACGGGGAGCTGCGTCTCGGCCTCGGGGACTCGGTGCACCCCACACCTGCTGGGGCCCCCGTGGAGGAGCATCCCTGGAGCAGAGCATAGCTGGGGGCGAGCACTGAGCTCCAGGAAGGGACGGCTGACAGGCAAGGGTCCTGGCCGTGGAGGGACAGGGGAAAGTGGGCTCACCCCGCAGGCGAGCACGGATGGAGCTGTGCCGCTCGTCGACGGCACCCTCGCTCGCGGGCAGGAGCACGCAGGACCGGCAGCCCGGGACGCTCCGGGGATGGGGATGTCTCCATTTCACTCGGGCTAGTGAGGACCAACCCACGGGCTAGTCTAAACCACTTTGCTCTGAGGAGGGCCCCTTGGGCTGCGTCTCTCCGGCACAAAATTCCATTATAAGGGCTGTGATTACAGCGATATATCTCTACCGCGCTGCACATGCTCGGGTGTCAAGGGTAGTGTTTTAGAGAGGGTGCGGGGGGCAGCGATTCATACGAGAGAGCTGACAGTTCTTTGATGTGAAAATGATGCCCTGATTTTTACTCCAGGGCGCACAACCGAAGAAAGATTACACTGTTTAAAAAGAGAAATTTAAACTCAGATCATAATAGTAACGAGCCAAGGAGACGAGGCAGGGAAGTCAATTTTACAACTAGAAAAGCAATCTCTGAAGGCCTTGTGCAGCCTGTTGGGTCCAAGAGAGTGAAACTAAGTTCCTTGATAAATCATTAATCACGGGTGATCTTTGCGGCTAAAGGCAGTGATCCCCGGGCAGTTTCTCATTATCGCCGGCGTTGGGTCCTGGGAACTTGTGCCGTTTGAAGGGATGAGGAGAAGCCCTGGTCTCTCCCACTTGTATCTTGCTTTCACCAAGAAGAACGCTCGGAGGAGAAAGCAACCCAACTACATCTTAGTGTTTTCTTTACAAAATGATGTGGCGGGTGTAAAGCAGGCAGCGCCCGTCCCCGCCTGAAGCAGATCGCTGCTTTTCTCTGCGGGGCCTCAGCCGCCCCCTCTCCACCTCCGATGCCCCAGGAGAGACTCCGGCCCGCGGCCCGGTCCCGTCTGCTCTTCCCACACCCCACACCACCGCGGACAAGACGGTGCATTTCTTCCAGAGACATCACCTGGTTCCAAACCTGGCTTCCCCAACCAATGGCCAGCGCATTAACACATTGCTAAAACTCCGTTCAGAGCACCTTCATGAGACTTTCACTCGTAAGCTGTGGGATGGAGTTCCAGAGGCGTGATCAGTTAGCCCATGTCTACCGTTTGCAGACTACATAAGTGAGGATTTTACTTAATTCAGTTCAACTCTCCGGGAAATCGGAAGTTGAACTCTTTATCTTCCAGCGTGAGGTGTCATCAGGACCAGAGGAGTTTCTTAGGAGAAAACAGTCAAGCAAATAAACGGGTAAATGATAAGGGTGAAATAGTTTTGGGGTATTTGCCATACAGCAGAAGCAGTTTCGGGGTCCTCGCGGTGTGTTTCTGAGCTGGGTAAACCCTCCCTACCGTGCACACATCAACTCCTCCTTCTCCACACAAAGCTTTCGCAGCCTACTGAACTTGTCAGAAAAACGAAACTTTCCCTTTCCCAAACTTTTATTCTTCTGCCATTGTCAGCCCGTACCGAGACTTCTACATGCAGCAGTAACGAGGCAGAGTACAAAACGCCTCCTCAAGGCAAGTAAGAAAGACTATAAAAAAACCCTTCAGAGTCGAGAAACACAACTATGTTTTCCAGGGCAGATTTATTGTAGCTTCGGTTTGTTTTGCTGAGTGCGAATCAACCAGAAGGGGAAGTATCTGTTCGCCGTGACAGTGAGCGAGTCTTAAAAATTACAGTGCGAATCAAAGTTTCAGGGGCAATTGACAAAAGGGCCCAGAAACCCTTTCCCAAGCCCTCGGGGTACCGTTTTGTGAGTACCCTCTCTCTCCACCTCCCCGCTAGGAGGTTGGCTGCGTTTCGAGAGCAGAGGCGGTATCCGAGGGGCCCTACCCGAGCATCGGCTGTCCCGGGTGGCACCGGCGCCTGCCCAGACTCAGCCCTCAGCCTGCTCCTCCAAACACGAGTCTTTCCTAAGGCCTCATTACCAAGACTCTCTCTGCTCAACAGCCTGTGGCTTTGCTGTCCTGAGAGTTTCGGAAATCTGTTTTCCCGGTTCAGGTCTATTTGGGACCCGACATGGTCCTTCCCTCATCAGACTGAATTTAAAATCCCAGGAAGATGTTAATTTGTTGTCGAACTAAATAAAACATATCACCTCTAGTTAAATTTGTAAATTACATTATGCTGCTGTTCTGGCTTTGTTTTTCATAACTTTTAAAAATCTGAACAAATCAATTATATTAGCCATATGGCTTGATCATATCAGCTAATTTCCATTTTTCTTGCAGTAATTGTAGTTTAAACACTGACAACTTATTAGTTAAGGTGTTTAGGAAAGATCTCTCCAGTCCCATCCTATTTAAAGGATGATTGAAATGACAATGAATAATCCAAGTAAAGTCGTGAAAAAAGTCCTCCCCGTATTTTTCACTGTGTGTATTTAAAGAGTTCAAAACCGCAGTAACAGAGCAGCAGCCTGATTTGCACACTTCTGGAGTGGAGGCCATGAGACCATCAGGCTCAATTCTGTCTATTCCAGTTTGCAATGTTTTGCTTAAAAGCAGCCAGTTTTTGGTATGCATCAGGTAAGCAGTAATTTTTCTTAGTTATTTCAAAGGTGTGTAGTACCGAGAATGTACAAGTGGTTCCACTCTGGCATTTGCACACTGCAAATATAAAACTTCACCCCTCAGTGATCTTAATACTTTGTCCATTAAATGTACTTAGTCATTTAAAGGGGAGTGTATTTAACTGCTAGACAGATGGTCTGCAACGTGCACAATTATAAAGCAAAGGGTTGTGTATGTTGCCATATTTTAAACTCCAGATTTCCTGCTTCCCTATGCATTTTTGTGAGCATTTTATTTTTCCATACAAAATTCTAACACAGGTGGAGAAGCGGTCTGGACTTCATTTCTACTGCTATCAGAGCATAGTCCTTCAGGCAATATTTTGAATTTTCTGACAAGCATTTTAACTACCTCAACAATTCAGATTGTTAGGGCATTTTAAAAAAACATTCTGAAATGCTCCTTAGCACACTGGAAACCTCAATATTTTACGTACATTTCTGATCATGATTTATTGAATAAGTTCTGAAAAAATACCTTGGTGCCTCATCAACAAAACTGTAGCAGTGGCCAAGCAATGAGGGCAGGCAACTCTTTTAAAGCTGTAGTGTACTACAAATGAAAGGGGATAAAGAAACCTCCCCAAACCCAGAAAGTTAGGAAACACCAAAATATAGGTTTGCACTGCAAACTGAATAAATTTACTGTAGACTTGCTTCATCCAAGCACAGAAGAGACAATATTTACTCATTAATCAGTTAATTAAACCAGTATGTTCGTCTCGTCCAACTAGGGCTCTCAGAAAGATTTCTCCAGAAGGATTTAGTCTCTGTGTTAAATACAGATTCAGTAATTCTGTGAGCAGGCTCTCTGTGGTTCTTCTCACTCCCATTGCTACATACTTCAGAAACATTAACAAATTAGCTCTCAGAATGTCTCTATAAAGTGAGGATATAACTCCCTTCTATAACTGGTATCCCAAGATCAGAGACACTAGAAACCTGCGTTAATTTTGTATGTCCCACACTGAGTTGATAATTTTGGTGTAGTTAGTTTTTTGCCCATTATCTTGCAGAACAAAATATTGGATGCTATTTGAAATCCATCACATTGAAAACACTGTTTGGGAACAGCTACAAAAAGCTTGATTTAAATATTGTGTGGAAGTTCTGTTGCAAACAGAGGCTGAATTATATTAATCGAGGCAGAATTCATCTGTCCTGTGATAGCATTCACAAAGCATTTCCAGCATCATTTAACTTCTCCAGCGAATGGCTGGGCTCTTAACGACAACATACTTTAACTACACAGCCCCGGGTCACTGTCAGAGGAACTTCTGTCTGCCCTGGATGAATTCAGCTGTTCATGCAGTCACAGAGATTAAGACTTTATTTTCTGTGACTGTATCACTGTGCACTCACAGCTGGTGGAGCAAGGTGAGATAAGGCTGCATATATCATAGAATCGTAGAATCATTAGAAATTGGAAGGGACCTCGAACGATCATCTAGTCCAATCCCCCTGCCACAGCAGGATCACCTAGACCAAGTCATAAATCACCCTAAAACTGTCAGTTGCCAGGTTCTGAATGCCTAACTTTTCAAACACAACCATAGGTCTTTGCATCGTTTCCTAGATTAAAGAATCAGTAAATGATCAGCCTTTTCCCTAGAAAGATCTTGTCATGATCCATCTGTACCTGGAACTATGCTGGGTGGACCTGCTGGGGTAGGAAGCATGGAAGAGTGGCATATACCCTGCCTTCAGGGGCTGGCATACACGCTGCCATTTACTAAAAGGAGAAGATCATAAAAGTTCAATTGCCAATTCAAGAACAAAGTCTGTTGCAAAGGACACAGAACCCCTTCAATATTTCCACCAGTTCTGACTCCTGTTCATGTTAGGTTTTTGCTCATCCCTTTCCCCCAGTGCAGCTGCAGACTGTCACTTTTCCCACTGATCATCAAACCTTTCCATGGTCCTAAACAGTCAGTGTGGACCTGACCTAAAAGTCAGTGAAATCTCTGGGATTTGGAACTGGGTGATGTGACTTAATATTTTGTCTGAACAAATAAAGTCAAGCTGCTTTTTTGACAGTCCCTTTTAGCCACTCACCAGGAATCTGTGTGCTTGAAGAGAAGATAGGACCTATGGATGAATCATCTAGGTCAGGGGAAAGCAGAGAAGACTAGAAATAGCATAACTTCTTCACAGACTTGTTAGATACAGAATCTGTAGTTTTAAGAGACCCGAGTGTCCTTGTTTACACAAACATGAGTAAAGCAGGCTATCATTTCAGTTTGCTGTAGGCTTAGTCATTGTCACTATGGATTTTTAATTTGGAACCTGGCAGAAACAAGTCTTAACTAACAAATCTTTGAAAAGGGACATGAGAGATTTTATACAAAAAGTCATGTCACAAACTATTCAACTTCTCTGGAGATGTTTAAAACCCACCTGGATGTGGTCCTGTGCAACTTGGTCTGGGTGATCCTGCTGTGGCAGGGGGATTGGACTGGATGATATTTCAAGGTTCCTTCCAATCACTATGATTCCATGAGCTTGGGGAGATCTGTTGTAGAGCTAAAGTTACAGGTTTGCAGTTCTGAGAAAGAACTGGAAGATGTAAGATGACACAGTTCACAGCTTTTGCATGACACAGGGCAGTCTGTGTCCACCTCTTTGTCCAGTGTTGGCTATCCTGTGAATTCACAGTATGTTGGTATCTCTGGGTTTGCGTCAGAGGGCTTGCTTTTTATGTACCATGGAGCGTGTTTTACTGCCCAAACCAGGGAAATGTAAGCTCTAGAATAAAGTTTATCATTTGTGATGGAGCAAGGCATTTTCAGAAGAAAGCATAAAGGCCCCAAAGCTCATCTGTAATAAGGTGGAAATACGGTCAAGGGACTACATGAGTTCTGCAGCCTACACAGACCAACAGCAACATTGCATTAGCTTCGGCATCTTCGAGATTTACTTCTGGCTACACTTCGTTGTTGATCAGTCCCCAGTCACACCTCACAGCTATTTCAAACACAATCCAGAGATGATTTTATGCATTCAGATTTAAGGTCTGGAAAAAAGAAGCTGGCATGCATCAGAGCTGTCATTCTAACTTGTGGAGTCTGTCCAACTCTTGGGGTTTGGGCAACTGCCACTGGAAAGACTGTAACACACTAATTACTCTCATGAGTTGGTCAGCTAAAAAAATTCTGTCAAAAATGTGGAACTCACATTCCTGCCTCTGTGTCACTTCCTAGACATAAGAGAGGAGAATAATACAGAGCAGTCAATTATCAGCTTCAGACAAAGCAAAGTGAACAAAAGAAAGGGCTCTTGCATTTGTGTATCTGCTCCACTCGCACACCTGTGTGCTTCACTGTGCCTGCCCTTGCTGATATTGGTGGTCCATTTCTCACAGCAGACTCCTAAACCATTGGAAGTGGACGAACCGAGTAAGAAATACGAATGAGAAGGGAAGAAGTAGGAGAAAGGATTCTTGATTCAAACTTGCAGGCACTCAGCTTCACAGGGGGAACAGCAACATCTGAGTAAGCTAAAAGTAAATGCAGCCTGTTTCTCAGGCACTGCACTGAATCATTCCTAGCGCCTTATAAAGCATTATTGGGTGGAGAATGTATCTTCAAATCTGTGCTTATGAAATGCATGAAATTTACTATTTTGCTCTATGAAAAATAACACTTTTTCTCTGAAAAAATCCCACCCCCAGATAGACTTAGCAGCAGAATTTTTAAAGTCAGAAAACGGGCAAGATGTCAGTTTTATGCAGCATCAGAAAGACAGATGTATGTATTTCACCAGTTCTCCTATCCTATCTATGATTTTTGCCATCACAAATAATGTTGCTGAGATCTAGTGTCTACTTGACCTGTATGTATTGCTGCATCTTGCTCCAAGGGTAACGGCACTTCGTTTTATCTATTTCTCTGTCTTAGGTTTCTGGTTAGTCTTTGACTCTTGTCTATTCAACACAAGCCCAGGAACACGACTCTATAGTATGTCTTCCTTTCCTTCAAAGAAACTCCATTGCTGTACCTAAGCAACACCCCAAAAAACCACCTGCGATTAACATAAATGACAGACTTCTTATTAAAAAGATAGAATTTGCAATTTTTTTGTCTGTGCATGTTAGAACTTACATGGTAATCACAGAATGACAGAACATTAGGGATTGGAAAGGACCTCAAAAGATCATCTAGTCCAATCCCCCTGCCACAGCAGGGTCACTTAGATCAAGTCCCACAGGAACATATTCAGACAATAAGAAGTGGTGGTTTTTCTTCTGGGAGGTCACCTGACATATGCTGTAACATGGTGCTGTGCCCTATCACATCTTGCAAAAGCATCTTCTGTATTACTCTTTTAACCTAAACATTCATTTAATTAAAAGAATAATCATTTTCTGCAGCAAAACTGCATTAGCTTTCATTAGCTTCATCTTAGGTCACACTAATCTCTGAAGTATTGTTTACGTTTGTGAAGAAAAGATGTGTTGTTGTGTAGACACCTCTGTGTAATTTCTGTGTAATTAGTTTGCATATGAATATTTCCATTTCAGTTTTCACAGATCTTTTGTGAATTCATGAATATTGGATGGCCTGCTTGAAAAGGCGGTTGCACATACAGATTTCACAGCTCATTTTTTGACAGATCGAGACTTTTTGGGAGCTTTTTAAAAAAAGTTTATCTTCACCTCTACCTTCATGTGTCTCTACCTCTCTACCTTCTGTAACATCTCCTAGTATCTTTCTCTTAACAGAACTCTGGGTGGCATCTTGCTAGGCTTACCTGAGGCTGCTACTGGAACTTTTCCATGTTTTCCTATAGGAAACTTTATGCATATGAATACTCTTTTTGCTAAGGTGAACTATCAGTCTGTGGTCAATAGATTGATAGTTCAATTCATATAGAATATTCACTTGTCTCTTGCAAAGCAATGTGCAAATCTCAGCAAGAAACTTTTTCTATGTGATGCTCCCTGTATTTCATCTGAATACTAAATGCATGGTAGTGGTCACTGACAATGATCTAGTCTGAGTACTAAAGTGTTTCCAGAACTTTTCTACTATCTTTGAGAAACATAACATTTGTGTAGTCATTCTGGTCTCACAGAAGAGTCATTACTTTCCCCAAGGATTTTCTTTCTAAAAGTTTCTATCAGTTTTCCTTTCTAAAAGACTCTCTATAAGTCATCTCCATTTTGAATTTTTCAGTCTGAAAGGCAGGGACTAAATGCAGCTATCGAAGACCTGTAACATTTCTATTTCATTACTGAACCCATTACAAAAAGAGCTTTCTGTCAGAAATCGGAAATACTGATCAATTAAAACAAGAGAAGATAAACTGTTACTTGAGTTCTGTTCAACGACTTCACTGGCTATTTGAGAACAGCTGCTTTCAAAACTAGGCAGAGATGATTTTGCAGAAAAATGGAGTTAGAAAGCGTGGCCGCCCGTCGGAGAAGTAATGCGGGTGTGATTTGCCGTGGGATCTGCACGCAGCCCTAAGGTAGGTGGCATTTTGCTTTTGCTCCGTGGGAGGTCCCTCTGCCTTTATCTCAGACCTGGGATCAAAATTGAACATGTTGTCAGCAGAACCATTTATGAGATGCTAGAGTTAGTTTTTATAAATTGCACAACCCACTGTGTTACACCTGGAGTAGTAACAACCCCAGTACTGAAGGAATCTGTGCAAGACACGAATGACACGAGACACTTTGTACTTTGCTTTTGCGTGGGTCCAATACTGGATCTGGGCTTGAACTCCATTCCTCTTTTTGCACCCCGTGTGACACTTTAGCACCCTCACCGGTCACACTAACAAGATTAGTGAAACTATGTTCTTTCTGAACCTGTTACTGCTGTCCTGCTACACAGAAAGGAACAAGGTTTCACCCAAAAAGCAGAGAACTGTTGGAGTCGAGTGAGGTAAGACTCTGGCCCTAGCTATTCATCACAGGAAAGATATTTTGATTATACTTGGCTTACCAACAGTGTCAGAACTTGACCTACAAAAACGCCTGTCGAACAACCCATGCCCATTAGCAAATGCTCTTTTTACAACGCTTTATAATCTCATTATAACTGTCCCCGAGACAACACGTTGCGATGCATTTACTGCTGGACAGAGTGACTCATTAGAGTTACGTGGCGTGAATACAAACGCAAACAGCATCTTCCCACTCCTGAGCCTCCTTCAAGTGAAGGCAGGTAGTGTCATTTATGCTGCCCTGTCTGAAGCTCATACAGTCACGCTCTCGTGATCTTTAAACAAACTGGAGGTGTAGCTGTAAGAGGTCAGCACTGGATGTGAGCTACGTGACCCATCCAAAACTCTAGGTAAATACACGGCCTAATGACAGAAGTGATGCTACGCCATGCTGAACACCCTACTACCCTCTCTGTGTTGCCAGTAGTATTCAAGCCAAATGAATTTAACCCTAGCTCAAGAGTGCCTCCATTTGATTGCATTATAGACATATCCTTACACGTGCTGTGCTTTCAGTCTTTGCTTTGTGTTCCTCTGCTGGGTGGAGTATTCTGCAGTAGTCTTTATTGTTTCCCATGGAGCTACTTTAAACAGCGTAATCGAGTTGCGTACTGTCTGACAAACCAGACGGACCAGTTAATTCAGCTCCCCAGGGTACGAAGCTTCTATTAGTTATCAATTATTGTAGGTCCATATTTTCAGCAGATATTCCAGTGTGAAAGCAGAGCTACGGGACTGTTCTGGCGGTGAGCTCACTGGTGCTGTGAATGGGAATGAAATCAAGGCATTGCTTTGTCTAGTCACAGCTGAGATGGGCGGCAGTGCATCAGTATGGAAAGGCCTTCAGTGTCACCCAAGTCTCAGATACAATTTGTGAACTGAGGTTGTGAGTGGATGAACAAGGAATTGGTACACTGTCAGGTGCCTCAATGTCTGAGTAGAGCCACTCATGGAAATCAAGGTGGTCAAAGGACTACAACCTGATAATCATCTTAAACTCAGGTTTCTACATGAGGTGGTGGACACATGTGAAGAGTCATTTGATAGAGGAGAAAATGAATCTGATTAATTAGTGTGGGTGTGATTACTATAGAGTTGTAATCAGTTTGCTTCTGCAGAGAATATTCTGACAATCTCCCTCTTCCTGCTTTGCCTCCCCTGGGAAGCTAACCTCAGAGCACACCTGGATTCATTCAACTAACTTGGACAGTATCTTCCTGCACACCAGTCACAAAGCAGCATTCAGCCTACGAGACTGAGCTGGAGGCAGAGACTCTCTGAAACAAGCAGGATGCAGCTGACAGGTCCCAGCGCTCTTCCTCTGCACTACTTGCTAATCTGTGAATCGTTGTAGGGCAAACAGGAGGAAATGCTTCTAGGAATGCTTCGAAGCTGATGAGACTGTTCTCTCCTGCTCTCTTAATGAAAAAATTCATCTATTTATTTAAGTGAAACCTTATTCATAAGGCAAGTAACAGGATATGCTGTGGTATCATCAGGATAGCAAGTTCCTCTCTGCATGAGCCTCCACCTCCTTGCAGAAGCAGCTGTGATATTCTGCCAGTTGAGTCATCCAAGTCAAGATTCAAAGACAGTTAGAAATGGTCTCAAAATCAACACAGTTAACCAAACATTTAAATAATTAGTGGAAAAAAGGTGTCATGTCAATAGCACAAATTTTTACATGTTGTGAGAGACATTTTTCATTAGAGTTAGTATTTTCCAGCTGAGTACTAACATTTGCCATCTTGGAATGCAAAGTTACCTGTGATACTGGCAGGTGGGAGGCCAACACAGGATTATGGAAACACTCCTCAGTCATCTTTCATATAGCTTTAACAATAAGAAAAAATTATTAAACAGAGCTTGAGTATAAACTTTGTGTAGTACTTAGATTGAAATACAAAGCTTTTTTCTTCTGACTGTTACGTCAATATTAAAGCAGGTTGGAAACTAGCTTACAGTTCCTTCCATCAGGCTGTGACACTGCTAGGAAACATTTATAACCCCTCCCCAGCCTGTCTCTTTTGCGTGTTATAAAGTTCTCTCATTTACTCCTCAGGTGATGTTGAGTTCTCCAGCTAAGGTTTCAAGGCATCACCTGAACCGTCAATGAGAGAAATGAATGATGTCCAGAAGAGAGATGCAGAGGAGCCATTGCAGCTGCGTTACAAAGCGCCTGCGTGTTTCTTGCTGGTGGCACAAAGCTTGGTCACTCTTGCAAACTTTGTGTTCGTCAGGGTTCCAAGCAGCATATCCTCAGTTCTGGGGAGCGTAGGTGAGAGCAGTTGAATCAGCACTGGCTTGGAAGAAAGCAGTTGAAGAGAGCAGCACAAAGTCTCCACTACTCAACAAGAAAATGCTTTATAAAAAGTGAGTCCTGCCCAGTGGGTGGTGTGCAGGTGTGCTGCGGCGTTATAGATGCATCGCTTTCCAGCAAGATGTTCTTCTCAGCCTTGGAGGGACACACACAGTGGTTGTGATTGAAAAATGGGTTCATGGAAGGTGTTTTGTGGATTAAAATTGTTCTCTGCTGTCACTGAGGAGTGTCAAATGCACATTAGCTCCAGGCTAGCAGCTCATGCAAAATAATCTGGTTTATAGTAAGTGCCTCAATGTGTTAGGGTTTTTTTTTAACTTTGAGAGAGATGCCTCAATAAATACTATTCTGTAAGTCCAGTAGTGTAGGACTTTTTATGAAAATGAAACTACTTTGATTTTATCTTTATCTGGGCATTGCCTGGTCTTTCTGGAAACTTTAGTTGGTCATTCTCTTATTCCTTAAAGCTTAGACTGATCCTGTTTCAGCATCAGACTTCGTGCTCTCACCGGGACACACTTGTTCTGTTTTGTTACCATTCAATAGGATCCCTCCAGTCCTTTTACTATTGTACGTGCATGTCATCTCATAATTTCATCGCTATAAAATCTGCCAGTTAAAAAGGTCAAATGAAGCTCAAAGAAGAACCCAGCATTCTAAAATTTAGATTAAATCACCACATATCAATAAAAGGGTGGCCAATTTACTAATTTCAGCAGCTGCTGTTATTCAAATGAGAATCTGGTGAAGGAGACAGTGATACTGCACTGAAGTGGACCGTGAGTTGGGGTTGTCCAGCCTGGAGAAGAGAAGGCTGCAGGGAAACCCTGTTGCAGCTTGTCAGTATTAAAGGGAGCTTACAAGAAAGATGGGGGTGGATATTTTGCAAGGCCTGTAGTGATAAGACAAGGGGTAGTAATTTCAAACCACAAGAGGGTACCTTTAGACTGGATATTAGGAAGAAATACTTTACAGTGAGGGTGGTGACACACTGCAACGGGTTGCTCAGGGAGGTGGCGGAGGCCCCGTTCATGGAGACATTCAAAGTCAGGATAGATGAAGCTCTGAGCAATCTTCTCTATTTGCACATGATGTACACAAAGGTGTGCCTGCTCGCTGTAGAGGGGCTGGACTAGATGACCTTTAAAGGTCCCTTCCAAGCTAATGCATTCTATGAGCCTGTGTAATATTTTTTGCCTCTGCTGCTCGCTCGCCAAAGACAGACTGGCCTTTTTGCTAGCTGGTGCTTCTAGGGGCAGGATCCAAACTCCCCGCTGGCTGATGCAAGGCAATAGTCCACCACACTTTGCCTTGGTACAATCTCAAAAAACCTACAGTGTACAGAGTGATATTTTGAGTTCTGCCTGTTAAAATGCTTTTGCCTCGATAGTGAACTAGCAATTATCAGGGTTTCTGCATCAACTCATCATTTTCCACTAGGAGCCCCTGAGGACATTTTCCTGTTCAGCACTATGGAAATAGTAGGTGCCCAAGATGCTCTGGCATGGGTTCAACATCCTGGTTTAGGCTGAACTCACAGCAGTCCATGACTGAAAAGCAAAGCACTGGTTGTGTTGCTAGAAGACTGCCTGGGCTGTCTGTGAGGTTTAGAACAATTCTAGCCTTTGGGGAGACCGCCAGTTCCATCAGAAGAGTTAATTCAGAGTGCTCACCATTTTGAAGATCCATTGATTTTCATGTACTGCACCTAAGTACAAAATAATAACCATGCAGAACAGGAAAGTCAAATCTAAGTAGAGTCCTTAAAAAATGCAAGGCATTACAGGGAAATAAAGAAACCAGTTATCATGTGAAACTGTGTATGAGAATCATCCTTCCTTTGCTTTTTAAGACGTCACATATACTTTTCACGTATGCAAATAACACATATGATGTTATTCAGAAGTATTTTTCTTTTATTATAAACTATTTCTGTAAAACCATGGTGTCTATTTCTTCCCATTCCCATAATGAAGGTTTATGTTATTTTTAAGTTTCTCTTAAATGGACTGATTTCAGTGAAATAAGCAGAAAAGGCAGATTTTTAAAAAATTATTATAATCTCTTCCTCTTTTATACAGCTCTTCAGCTAATGAAGCAAAAGTAATTCTGGAAAGCAGACATTCTCACAGGAATGCTGTAAAGCAGGTAAGTTGCATGGTCCCTCTCTGAAAAATGGAAAACCAGTGACATGCGCTGGGTGACTGACCAAAGACAGAGATTTCACAATAAAACTAGGAGCAGATGTGCTGCTATGGAGCATTAAGCGTTGGTGTGAAATCTTGTTGGAGGTTGCCTTTGTTCACGGTGTGATCCTCCTTCCTTAACTACCTGGAAAGCAAGAACGGTAGCAATGCAACGCTGTGATTGTACTGGAATACTGATGGCTTGTATTGCTGTCCCCGTGTAACCAGGCATTAGCAGTTACTAGTTTTTAAAATCTCACTTCTTTCAGAGCTTTTTCCATCTTCACTGTAAGCTCTCTCTGTAGTAAGTGGCTCAACCACCTAGGACCTTCAAGAGTGCTCTGCAGAGCTCTGTCAGCAGAAGCAAGCCATGGCAGAGCTGGCACACCTCTCGATGACAACCTGAGCTAAAGCCTACTGAGCTCAACAGGAACCTCGGTTACAAATATTCCTTTGCAGAATGCTATCTCAAGAGAGGAACACAATTCAAAGCATCAAAATCATAGAATCATAGAATCATTAGGGATTGGAAGGGACCTCGAAAGATCATCTAGTCCAATCTCCAACCCCCCCTGCTGCAGCAGGATCACCTAGACCAAGTCATGCAGGAACACACCCAGGTGGGTCTTAAACATCTCCAGGGATAAAGCAGGTGTAAGGCAAGGCCCCTCACTAAGAGAGGAATTTTTACTCAAAGGAGAATCCTTTTATTTTGGTAATTCTAACTGAGTGAAAAGGAACCCCAAACACTCAGCGTTTCCCAAAATGTGCATTCATGCACTAGTAAAAAAGCCCCATGATATTGGAATGAGCTGTCTGAAATGATTTTCAGGCACAACTGGGAAAGTGTATTTTTTTTCCCAAGGCTTTTGACTGATGGAAGCATTCATTTGCCTTTTATCCTTTAAGGTCTGGTATTTACAAGTGAAGCTGTTGGCTGTCTAATTGCAGCTCACATAAACATCACACACTCTTATCTAATCTCTCTCAGTCATTGCTATATTTAGCCTTCTGTGGGATAATTTACATAGACTTGCACTGAAATCTAACTAAATCTATTGTAAAAGAATAGAAAAAGGCTGAAAAAGTCCCTAATGTGATAGATATGAGTGCAAAGTTTTCTAAACAAAAAGGTAAAGAAAGCACTGCTCTGTGCAGATACAAGTCTATCTATTCCTACATTTTCTCAACCAATTAATTCCAGGGAGAGCGAAACCAAACAGTTAACTCTTCCCTCAGGATGGGTGCTTTGTACTTGGAATGGAAGCAACTCCCAGTCGTGTCAAAACTACCCTGTATATGTAAAGGGCTTTAAGTCAAGGCAGAGGCATGTCGCAGACCTGACCAGCCTTCTGGTCCACGTGAGAGGGTCATTCAGCTGGCCCTCCATGCAAGCTCTCCCTGGATGGTGTCTTGCACCATTGCAGCACCATGTCCTGGCTTCTCCCCAGCTCTGGTCAGTAGAAAAATCCAAACTCTGGTTATCCAGTGTTGAGAACCAAAGTTGTAAAAGAGAACTCACTGTTGGCAACAGCTCTATTTAAAGCAAGAAACAGCCCCCAGTAGCTAAATATAGGAATTGCTTCACCCTTTAAGTGGCAGTAAGGAATTACTTCTATTGACCAAGGTCAAACCTTCAGCTCCACGAACAAAGAAAAGGTTTCTGAACTTTGATCTTTCTCTGTACAGATGGAAGAAGATCACTACTGCTAATTAACATGTTTCCCTGTCCTTAGGGTTCCTGCCAAGCACACCACCATTCTGGGGAAATGCACACAGTGGGAGAAGAGGGTGGGGAAAGGAAGATGGGGGGGATATAAAGAGAATATGAGCTCGATGGCATTTTCCTGCAGGACAAATATTTCACTCCAACAGAACATGCCTGCATGTGGGAAAGCTGCTGGGGAAGAGAGTTTCCATTTCAGAGTCCCATGAGCAGTTGAAAGACAGATAAACAGAACCAGCAGACTTCTGCTCAGCTTTGCAACGAACATTTTACAGTGGAATCCAGAAAGATGCAGACCAGAGTTAAGAACCTATCTCTGAATGTTTAATACTTTTTGCTTTCCAAGAATCAAACGCAGTAATTTAGTATTAATAACCTTTTGAAACGGACTGGTTTTCCCTGGGTGCCTACTCTGCAGCAGACACAATTCCCTTGGTTTCATTTGCAGAGTCAACACACACTGGAAATACATTTTACAAACCAGTAGTGACTCGTGCTTGCCTTTTCCTTCTGAGCTTATGCTATCGGTTAGTTTCCTACTTAGCTCTGTGGTATTTTTAGATTTTCCAATCATTAAAAATCTAGACGAGTCCTCAGTTCTTTCGCCTTTCGTGTGCTGATTTCTTTCTGGCAATCTGATTATTACAGTTACTATTACTCTTATTCCTTTATCAGTAAGGTTGGTTTATGAGAGTTTATTTGCTAACTGAAATTAGGTGATATATGGCTATAAAGAACAATAGGCTGGGAGATTAGATATGCCACACGAAGAATTATTACAGCCTCTCTGTTTCCTGGAAGTTCATTTTGACCATTAGTGTTACTGTAATTAGTATTTTGTGTTTGTTACTACCACAGGGCAGCATTTAAAAGCAAACTTCCTATTATTTTTTTCCAACATAGCTGTGGTTCATTCATAGATCTCTGATAGCTACAGAAATGACTATTTGACGTGTTGTCATTGTCCTACTGGACAACATCTCAACATGTGCTGGGCCTCTTTAGCTTGGAGAAGAGGAGACTGAGGGGTGACCTTATTGATGTCTATAAATATTTGAAGGGTGGGTGTCAGGAGGATGGAGTCAGGGTCTTCTCAATGTCATCTGGTGATAGGATGAGGGCCAATGGGTGTCAGCTGGAACATCGGAGGTTCCACATCAATATGAGAAGGAACTTCTTCCCAGTGAGGGTGACAGCACTGGAACAGGCTGCCCAGGAGGGTTGTGGAGTCTCCTTCACTGGAGATGTTCAAAACCCGCCTGGATGTGTTCCTGTGTGACTTGGTCTAGGTGATCCTGCTGTGGTGGGGGGATTGGACTAGATGATCTTTGGAGGTGCCTTCCAATCCCTAATGATTCTGCTATTCTATGATTCTGTGTGCCTAACCTTGTTTTGCTGGCCTTCAATTCTTTCCCCAGTAACACACCCCTGAGTTATTTCAGAAGTTTCTGACCCACCAATTACTTTACTTTTCTTATAAAGACTAAACCTGAGCTCTTTTAGAATGATCCCTAGTGCCATATGTTGTTCAAGATGTTTTCTCTGACAGTACTTGAAATGGAAATATGAATGCAGACTATGGAGACATTTCCCAAAGCACTGCCCTGAAATAATAATTCCCTTAGAGAACATTGTGTTTAATAACTGCATTTTGAAATGGTTTGTTATACTTTATCAGGAAAAGCAGAAGGCCTATGCAGCTTTATTGCATAGGAGCTCAGTCTGTTGACCATAATAGGAATTCCAATTTATGGGGAAAAATGCTCCTAATGACACGTACAATTTCAACATACACATTTGCTTTTGATTAAGCTCTGTAACACGTTGGTATGCCCATGTAGGACTGACATTTGTCTTTACGAATCTCATGTAAAATGGCACTTTGAGTCATGCTTAAGGAATTTACAAGAAGAACTTGACAAAACAACGTCCTTGCTGTGAATAGAGCCCATACCGTAAGTTTTTATTGCTTTACCAGTAATACACAATTAAATATGTCTACAAAGCCTGGCTTTGATCCTAAGGCTTTCTTCCCTGGGTTTAAGCTAGATGCAGTTCCTGCATCCATGATATGACTAAACAGTAGGTAAAGTTATGTTCAGCCTGTACTTTTAAAATCAAGTCATAGGATCATAGGATGTCATAAGTCTCTTGTGAATTCATCATTCTCTAAACATAATGTCAAAGAAGGGTTTAAAGATACAATGACATCAAGATTCAAAGTTAGCAGGTCCATGAAGAGCTGAAAAAATGTTGCCCAGAGTGGTTGTGGAGTCTCCATCAACGGAGTTGTTCAAGACCCGTCTGGATGTGTTCCTGTGTGACTTGGTCTGGGTGATCCTGCTGCAGCAGGGGGATTGGACTAGATGATCCCTTCCAATCCCTAATGATTCTATGATTCTATGATTGCAGAAAGACAGCAGCAGATGGGACATGTCTTGAAGTGTAGTTCACAGTTGTCAAAGGCAGCATGCAGCACAGAGCACGTTCCTTCACAGCCAGGCCGAGCTACCTGTTCAGAACCACTAAACCAGCCTTGCTCCAGAGGCTCCTACAGTGATGGAAGAGACGAAGATCATCTCCAGTGAGATTATGGAAAAGTCAAACAGAGAAAAATAATTTGGAAAATTTCGATAGAAACAGAATGGAAGATTTATTAAAACTATTTTTAAAATTAATCTCTGTCCTTCCCATGCCATTACTTTGCCAAACTATTCTTAGACTGAAGGATTCTTAACATCTGACACTTATTTTCATATTAGCTGATACTGGACAATCTCTTGACTGAGAAATTCTATGGGGCAAAGAAGAAAAATTGTGACAGAAGGCAACTAACTTCAACCTCCCACACTGAGAAGTGATTTAATTTTCAGAAGTCTTCACCATCTCTAGTTCCTTCATAACATTTCTGAAGACTAACAAATATACACTTATTTTCTTGACAAAATCTAGTTTCCTGTGCCTCTATTATGTTGTGCTTAGTGAAATTTATTTTCCAGGGTTGGTTGATTGTAGTAATTCATTCAGACTTCTGGAGTGATAAATGCCACTTAGAAAGTTTTTGTTTATCTGTGTATGAAACCTGATCCTCACACACACACACACGTGTAGCAAGTATTTTGCAATATTTACTCCAAGTTTCCCTTTTGCAAACTTTCCTGTCTGACAGTGTGGTGATTTTGCTGGAACAGAAGCACAGGCCAGCCACAGTCTGCAGAGCGCTGGTAGCTCTGAGCCAACCAGCACAGCTGATCTGGGCTGGCTCACTGGTGTGTCCCAGACCACCAACACCATGCTCACTATAAAGGGGGAAGTTTGTGAGAGCAGGTTCTCTTCCTGCACCTCCTCTTCTGTTTGTTCTTGTTGTTTTCTGTCCCTAGAGAGGGTTTGTTACTATTCAACTCCCGAGGACTACCCTTCTGTTGATTATGATTGCCATATATCTGCTGGGCTGAGGATGACTTTGCACACTTTCTCCTGGCATTTGGTGTTAGTTTGGCTGTTTCATTAGGCTGTTCTTCATTTCACACAGTGGGTGTCCTCCTCATGGTTCCCTGGTATCACTGGGCGATAGAACAAATGCTACAGTTAAGCTTCAGACACGGGTTAAACGTAAACAGAAGGTCAAGACAGAAATCAGAAGAAAGGCTGCTAAGAAGAACTTGCCCAAGTACTGTAATGTCTGCAAAACCTCTCTCTCCTGTTCTGTATTTTCAAGGCTGCAGAGTCTCACTTCTGATCCTCGACACAGCAAGACTCTGTACGACAAGAGAGTGACTATGAAACTGAGCTGCAGAGGTGTTGGCATCACGCGTACGGAGATGGAGATATTTCTGTGTTACTGTAGAGCTTGTTTTGGTTGATTGGGTTAGTGGGAAGAATCAGTAGCTAGGAAACTCAGAAAAACCACCTCGGGCGAGATGGTGAGTGTTCACAGTCTGCTGCTTCTTCTGGGAAGAGCGCGAGTACCTTTAGGGAGGATCTCAGACTCCCCAGAGCAACAGCCTTCCTGCAAAGAACCTATACTGGTTTGGCTTCCTTATGCTGCAGAAAGTTTGAGTGTTTGATGAAGTTAGCAAAACTTGTGTCTCTTTTGTGGTCGGTTTCAATATTTGTTTGGCCTATATTCCACATACAGGGCTGGTTTCTAATTTTCTCTGGAGAGACAACTCTCTGCACCAGCTGTCCCTAATATTCAGATGCACACAGTCAGTGTGAACAGTGTATCTGTCTGACTAATATTTGAAACCTTGAGTACCACAAGTTAAGGTTTTACATTAATGAAAAGTGTTTTTTTTGTCCCCAAAGTAAAAAATTAAAGTCCAATCTTAAATCTTGTTGGATGAATGACTTAAGACTAGCAAATGGGTTTCTATTAATCTAGGGATGTGTTTTTTTTTTTTTTCCAATTTATCCAGTAAATAAGCATCTTATTGCACATACCCTGTGTGGCTGTGTGCAAGATCTTACTAAATACACTCCCTGAAGTGCTATCTGCAGTGAACATGGTACACCTCCCTGTGGCTGATGTGCTTCCTGCACTGCAGCTACAGAGTTTTGGAGGGGAGGGTTTGAGTAGGCATCCTGCTTTCATTGTAGTTGTCTGTAGCTATAACCATGAATCATGTGGCCATGGGATTGAGACCTGGGACAATGTTTCTCTTGAATTCCCAAGTGCCCAGTTTCTACCACAGAACATCAGAGATTGGAAGGGACCTTAAAAGATCATCTAGTCCAATCTCCCCAACACAGCAGGATCACCTAGACAAAGTCACGCAGGAACACATCCAGGCAGGTTTTAAACATCTCTAGGAGAAGGAGACTCCACAACCTCCCTGGGCAGCCTGTTCCAGTGCTCTGTCACCCTCACAATGAAGAAGTTCCTTCTCATATTTATGTGGAACCTCCTATGCTCCAGCTGACACCCATTGCCCCTCATCCTATTGTTGGATAACACTGAGAACAGCCTGGTTCCATCCTCCTGACACTCACCCTTCACATATTTATCAACATTAATGAGGTCATCCCTGTCTCCTCTTCTCCAAGCTAAAGAGACCCAGCTCCCTCAGCCTTTCCTCATAAGGGAGGTGCTCCACTTCCTTCATCATCTTTGTGGGTCTGCGCTGGGCTCTGTCCAGCGGTTCCATGTCCCTCTGGAACAGGGACACAGGGGCCCAGAACTGGGCACAATATTAAAGATGTGGTCTCACCAGGGTAGAGGGGGAGGAGAACCTCTCTTGCTCTGCTAACCACCCCTCTACTGATCAACCCCAGGATGCCTTTGGCTTTCTTGGCCACAAGAGCACACTGCTGGCTCATAGTCGTCCTGCTCTCGATCAGGACCCCCAGGTCCCTTTCTCTTGTGCTGCTCTCCAACAGGTCAGTCCCCAGCCCATATTGGTACCTGGGTTTGTTCTTGCCAAGACGCTAAACTCTACGCTTGCCCTTGTTATAGTTCATTAAATTCCTCCCTTCCCAGTTCTCCAACCTGTCCAGGTCTCTCTGAATGGCAGCACAGCCTGCTGGAGTATCAGCCACTCCTCTCAGCTTTGTGTCATCAGCAAACTTGCTGACAGAGCTCTCTAATCCCTCATTCAAGTCATTAATGAATAGATTGAACAGGACTGGTCCCAGTACTGACCCCTGGGGCACTCCACCAGATACAGGCCTCCAACTAGACTCTGTCCCATAGACAGAGTCTCTGGCAGCTAGTTGACGATCCACCTCACTACCTGATTGTCCAGACCACACTGCCCCAGTTTTACTGCGAGGATGCTGTGGGAGACCGTGTCCAATGCTTTACTCAAGTCAAGACAGATCATATCCACTACTTTTCCATCATCTATCCGCTTGGTTATGCCCTCATAAAAGG
Organism: Rhinopomastus cyanomelas; assembly: GCA_013400115.1. NCBI lineage: Eukaryota > Metazoa > Chordata > Aves > Bucerotiformes > Rhinopomastidae > Rhinopomastus > Rhinopomastus cyanomelas. The sequence continues at coordinate 13,994 of VXBP01004765.1, read as the reverse complement.
CTCTCACGTTGGTGAAGCATGAGTTCCCTTTGGTGAGGCCATGTTGACTGTCCCTAATGACCCTCCTGTCCTTGCTGTGCCTAGAGACAACATCAAGGATAAATTGTTCATCAGCTTTCCTGGGATGGAGTTGATGCTGACTGGTCTATAGCTACCTGGGTCCTCCTTACCCTTTTTGAAGACTGGAGTGACATTTGCAGTATGGGACAGAAAGTATGAGGACGTGGAATGTCTAGGGAGGACTTTGTATGGGAGGAAAGTTTGAAGGTGGTTTGTTTGTGATGCCAAGAATACTAGGCTTTAAAATAGAAGCCTTTAGTATTAATGTTTTCTCTTGAATGGTTGTTTTGGCAATCTACTGATGTTCAGTTTTTTGCTTTCACTTGTTTTCCTCTTCATCTACGTAGGATCTTGTAGGTATAGCCAGAGCAATCTACAGCTGCACATACTGCTCCATCCTGATTCCATGTCTGTGCTTTTTCTGCACCCACATTCTTATTTGTGCTGTAACTTACTGAATTTGCAGTACCTTAACTTTGCTAAATCCTCAAAACTGTGATCTCCTGTTTACCACTCTTCTACTTAATGAACAAATCCCCTTTTATTGCTGGCATGGGAAAATACCTACAACTTATATTTTGATGTGACATGGGAAGCAGAACAAGCCATGTGAGTCCTATATTTATTCTAGGGTATTGATTCTATAAATAATAAATAAAAATTAATAAATGCTATAAATATTCTAGGGTATTTATTCTAGGGTATTTATTCTATAAATACCTTTCAGGTAGTTTCTTAATTCTACAGAAAACTACTCTTGGGGTTATTCTATCTATTTTGTCCCCTTTTTCCAATACTTTGCTTCAGTTTTTCCTGGCCTGGATGCAGAATGGTCTCATCTCTGCTTCTCCCTCATCCTGTCCCTGTTACAATGATAAGCACTTCAAGTAACGTGAAAACTGTGTCAAGCCTTCGGATCTGAAATTTTTTATTACGTGAGTTTTCCGTAGGCTGAAGGACACTGAATTTCACTTGCAACCCTCTTTCACTTCATCTGCAGAATTGTTTGCCTCTGTGGTCACGTTTCTCCCTTAGTTTACGTGCCATTGACACAAGTACTTTTTCCTTACCTTCTTTTGCTCACAGCTATTACACGACTTTCACAGACTTTGAAGTGTCTCCTAGTTCTTGGTTCCTTGGCTTTGTGGGAAGGAAGCTGGATACTGGAAGCTATCAGTGAGTTTAGGGCTGACTTCTAATGCATTTCTATCTTTTATTTCTATAGTTTATTCTAATTTATAATGCATTTATTCTAATGCATTTCTATATTTTATTTCTATAATTTCCATTAATTAATTCCTTTTCTTAATAACTTGTTGTATTATGTATATGCTGTGACCACGAAAAATCAAATGAATGACACTTGCCTGGGAACAGGAGAAGCCCTAGACTCTTAAACTAAGGGATGTGTTTTGTAGTGAGAAGTGCAAGACTGAATACCAGCGGTGTGAAAGAAGCTGTGTTTCTGTACAGAAGAGAACTTTATGTACAAGGCTACAAGCAGCCTGTGTTACATCTTAACATGAGCCATTGTATGTACACGTACAAGTGTATGTACGAAGCATGAAGGCTAAATGCTTACAGTTTCAGAAAGTCCATGGTTTCATCTGAGGTCATTTTTATTGCACTAATAGCTGGCACTTAAAATTAAGGACAGTTTAAGAAATAGAGGACAAGCTAAATTGAGTGTTCCTGTAGAACTATGTGTTTTGTATTGATTGCAAACGTACCCATGATTTATCCAAAACTCACAGTGGAACTAAGAGTTAACCCTTGATCTGGTACATTTTGATGGGAGAAAAAGAATTCTGCAGCTTGAGTTTGGGTATTTCAAAGCGGGTATCTGCAAACTTGGGGGGGGGGGAAAGACTCTTCATTAATCCATCATTTTGGAAACAGTCACACTAAACCATAACCACATACAAATACAAAAAACCTAATGGGACTATTCTTCCTAAGCCTGTAATAGTTTACATTCACCTAATGGCCTGGGGTTACAAGCAAACCAGTCAATTAGAGAATTTAGGCTGGCTGCCCACATATTTGAGAGCAAATTATCCCTCCACAAACGCAGAACCCCCTATATAAAATGCCTGAACAGTATTTCCTGTTTAAAAAAAAAATCAAAAATACTATTCCCTAATTTCCCACCTTAAGTCTACTAAGTGTTTTTCTTTTAAGCTAGTGTAGCAATTTTATGGAGAAATATTTGTTTTAGCCTCATGCAGCTCAATGTAAACCCTTTGCTGGAATGTGTTTAACCTTTCAAGCAGCTAAAAAATGCTAATGCCGCTTCAAAATCTTAGTCTGAGGAAAATCTTCAACAAAACTCTCTGTATTGGTGGTACTGGGATACAGAGCTCTTCTGAAAGCCTGGCATTTTGAAGCTTCAAGTGAAACTCTAAATGCCCTTTAATATTTTATTAAGTAAGCATTTGCTTATTTCTGTTATTACTATTTTTAAAAAGATGTTGGTGCTTTCAACCTACAAATGCCCATTAGGAGTTCCTCATCCTGTTGTGCTGAGGTGCTGCTCTTAATCGTGTGTAGATTGCTGATGTCTCATTTCCAAAGCAGATCTTCAAAAGACAGTGAGTGAGACATCAAGTCTTCATAACACACCCATTTCTGAAAGGGAGGCGTGTGGCTTTGACCACGTACCGGGAATGAACGTCTCCCTTGCAGCATTTGACAACAGGAGGGCAAGTCCAGCTCAGGCTCACAGTGTTGTGGGTCTGACTGGTCTGATGTCATGACTGAATGGGTAGGTGAAGGGAGAGCTGTGGAAGTTGTCTACCTTGACTTCGGAAAGCTTTGGACAGTGTCTCATCCTTTCTAGGTAAACTCAAGAAAAGTGGGTTAGATGATTGATGTTTGTGAGGTGGATTGAGAGCTGGCTAAACCCCAGAAGGTTTTGTGATCAGCAGCACGGAGTCCAGTTGGAGAACTAGGTAGTGGTTGAAGAGTGCACCCTCAGTAAGTTTGCTGAAGGTGCAAAACTGGGAGGATTGGCTGATTCACCACAAAGCTGTGCTGCCATTCGGTGAGTTCTGGACAGACCGGGGAGCTGGGCAAAGGGGAACTTTATGAAGTTCAACAAGGATAAGCGTAGGTGCTGCAGCTGGAGAGGAAAACCACCATGCACCAGCACAGATTAGGGGCTGTTCTGATGGAAAGCAGCACCACGGAAAAGGACCTTGGAGTTCTGGTGAACAGTAGGTTATCCATGAGGCATCAATGAGCTCTTGTGGCCAAAAAAGTCAATGGTATCTTGGGATGCACCAAGAAAAGTGTATGCAGCAGGTCAAGGTAGGTTCTTCTTCCCCTCTGCTCTGCCCTGGTGCAAACACACCTGGAGTACTCTGTACAGTTTTGGGCTCCCCAATTCAAGAAAGGCAGGGAGCTACTGTAAAGAGTCCATTGGGGGGGCTATGAGGATGGCTAAGGGACTTTCTCCTTTGAGGACAGGCTGAGAGAACTGGGGCTATTTAGTCTGGAGAAGGCTGAGAGGGAATCTTATTAATGTCTATAAACACCTGAAGGGTGGATGTCAAGAAGAAGGGGCCGGTCTCTATTCAGTGATGGCCTGTGATAGGACAAGGGGGCCGCTGGCACAAGCTGGAACACAGAACGTTCTGTGTGGCATGCCCTAGCTGATCCTGCTTTTGCTAGGGGAATTGGACTAGATGATCTCCAGAGTTCCCTTCCAACCCATCCCATTCTATGATTCTAAAGCACTGGTGTGGTTTCGGGGCTGTGAATGGGTGCGTTACCACCTCTGTTCCTCCTGTTCTGCATTCCTGTCTTGTGAAATTACTTGCTGAGAGATGCAAAACTAGCTGATGGTACTGTTGGTTGATGGATCTCTAAGTCGATGAGACACGGGCCCTTTTGTAAATGAAAATGTATATGTGCCCTGAGTGCTGTCAAAATTATGAGCATCGGGTGAAGTGTTCTTTCTTTTGTCTGAGGTTTGGCGTAAAGGATGAGGGTTGCTCTTATCCTAGAGTGTTTTTGGAAGTATGAAGGCTTTTTCCTTTATTTCAGTCAAAATAGAAACCTTGTCCTCCGGCACAGAGCTTGTGGATGTCCTCACAAAAAAATTCTGCTGAAGTTGAAGAGCTGGTTCTGTTCACGTGAAGACAGAATTCAGTTCAAAAAGTGAAAACATATGTGCAGTGTGATTTTTAAGCTGATAACTGAATGGCCTTTCAATAAAGCAGTGAGATGGTGAGGAAACCTTGGAATGCCCAAGGAAGACTTTGAAAAAGTCTTACCACTTTTACATGCTGATGTTTTTCAGCTCTAGCTGCTTCCCCTCAATGCTTTATGTAGTCTACTCATCATTAAAAGTCAGTCTGTGGGATTTCTCCACCATGGCATCTGACTGATAAAAGCTGCCACTTTAGAAGGCAGGGACAGTATAAAATGAGATCAACAGAAAAATCTCTTACACCAGTGCACACCTCAGATAATACATCAGCAATGATAAAAAAAAATGCACTGTCTTGTAACACTGCTGTTCTTCAAGAATTGTGAAGGGCAAGAGCAGAAAAAGGTGATTAAAATTGCCAAGTAATTATAGAGGCTTTTGCTGGAAAATTATCAGAGAGAATCCGGTCTCAGTCCTGCTTTGTGTGTTCCCCTACAGCTGTCTAGAACCCAAACCACAGTATCACAGTAAGGATAAGGTTGGAAAAGACCTTAAAGATCATCCAGTCCCACCTAAATCCAAATAACCAAGCAAACCTAACATCTAACATCTAGATCATGTTGGGGAAGCATGCACCTGAAATGTACTACTTAGACAAACGAAGGATCGGGATGTAGAGTCATGCATGAATCCTAAATTAAGGATGTGTTAAACCAAGGATTATGCCAGAATAATACAACCATTAAGCGCAGCGTGAAGCAGCAAAGGATTGTTTGAGATATGTACAAAACTTAACAAATAGGGGTAAATGCACCTACTTTCGAAAATGGTGCTAAAGAAGTGTCTCCAGAAGAGATCTAAAATCAGCAGAAGGCAGGTTCCGTGAGCAGGCCACTCCTGCTCTTCAGGAAATCAACATCATTTCTACCAGTAGGGAATCATCATACATTCAAAATAACTCTTAATATCACCAGGTTAAAAAAAAAGTAAATATTCTTTGCTTTTTCAAATCTGCTCATTAAGCCTGTTCTCTTCTATTAAGATGGAATTCCCTTAACGAAAAAAGTGCAGAAAAATACTTGCAAAACTGTGAATAACATCAAAGGAATATGGAAGTTTTTCAGGATTCACTATCAGACCAGAAATTCCGGAACAAACCGGGTAAAAACAAAATCACAGAAACACAGAATCATTAGGGATTGGAAGGCACCTCAAAAGATCATCTAGTCCAATCCCCCTGACAGCAGGATCACCTAGACCAAGTCATACAGGAACACATCCAGGTGGGCCTTGAACATCTCCAGGAGAGGAGACTCCACAACCCCCCTGGCAGCCTGTTCCAGTGCTCTGTCACCCTCACTGGGAAGAAGTTCCTTCTCAGGTTGATGTGGAACCTCCTCTGTTCCAGCCTGCACCCATTGCCCCTCGTGCTATCACTAGATGACACTGGGAAGAGCCTGGCTCCATCCTCCTGACACCCACCCCTCAAATTAATGACATTAATGAGGTCACCCCTCAGTCTCCTCTTCTCCAAGCTAAAGAGACCCAACCTCTGTGTGACAGATTTTGATGGAGGTGTGACAGGCCCTAGCAAAGCCAAAATTTAATTTTATGTACAAAACTTAAATGTTTATTCTTGTTGTTTACATTGTCTTCCCCAGAGGTATTTGGATTTTATTTAACTGAAAAACAAACAAGTTAAATGCCACACTAAGAAGGTTACATGGTTTGGTCTTTTACTTCCATCATAAAGACTGTGAGGTTTGGAATACGTGTTTATGTTCTTGTGCTTACTGTACTTTAAGTCTGTGGACTTAAAATCTTTGTGTTCTACGTTCTTCTAGTTTCATATAAAGTTCTGTGTCCTGGCCAATTTATGGCCAGACTTATCCAATAAACAAGTTTGTAGGAATGTATTTATAGATTGTTAGAAACATATGTGGTGTCTGCTCTTTTCTCAGCAATAATGTAATGATTTATTTTTACTGTTGATTTTTAGTTATATTACAACAAAAAGGGAAAATCATTTGCATGCATCAGAAGTGATCAAAAAAAAAAAAGGACTATGCATAGGTCAAGATTAAAAAAATACCTAAATGGGTATAGATGTATCTAGACATGTATTTGCTTTCACTGGAGTTCTAATATTTGTCATTTTTAACTGAATGAAATCACAGATACCTATTCAGATGGATACTTTTGTTCTCAGCATTTTAAAAAGCTTGAGTCAAGCTCAAGGCATTTTAAAAAGACTTAATTTTCAAAGGTTAGAAACCATATAGAATCATAGAATCACAGAATCATAGAATCATTAGGGATTGGAAGGGATCTCGAAAGATCATCCAGCCCAATCCCCCTGACACAGCAGCATCACCTAGACCAAGTCACACAGTATGTGTGTGACTTGCAGTATGCCACCTTTCTGAAAGTTTTCTTGGTCAATCAAAGAGAAAACAACCAAGCTAAAGAGAAAAGCTTATGATTTTTCAATAATTTCTTCTTTTTGGTCAAAAATCATTTGGTACTTTACCTGATTAGGAGATGGGTAGTTGTACTATGTGAGCGTCCAGGAATCTTGAGACTTGATTTGCTAGCCATAGGTCATTCAAGCATAAAACAGAGATCCAAACTGTTTACACCTTAAATACAGGCTACAAAAATAAAATAGGCAGATGTGCCATCCACAAGACAACACTGTTGGATCAGCAATGTGTCAAACCGTCTCAGCACACTATGGCTTTAGAACTGGTGTGAAAATGAATTGCTACGAGAGGCAGCTAAAGAAGTGAGTGAATTTTCATCGTAGATTAATGTGTTTGGGATTAGCAGCGACGTGTCTTAAAGTTCAGATAATTAAATGAATGTGTAAAAGGACTATTTTTCACAAAGAAATGACATCACTGACAAGCAGCCAATGTATTATAGTAGCGCGTTTTTGCTTTCAATAAAAGTAGAGGACACGTATGGGTAAATGTATTTTATTGAATAAAATAACCCAGACCCAAAAGAGGACTATTTTGCTGTAAAGCGAGACCCCTAGACCTCACTACATGCTATTTGTTTTTCTTATCACTTCAGTCTCGACTGGACTCAATTTGATGTGCTGCATGTGCTCGGAAATGAGCCTTTGCTAATCTATTTCATTTTAGTTTATTTTACCTGAGAAACTGAAATTTTCTTTCAGATTTTTCCCTTCATCCATGCCTGACCTGCCCTTTACCTTTGACTCACTATATCTTTATAATGTGCCTTACTTTTCACTGTTGATTATAGATACATCAGTTGATTATGGGTCAGTTTATGGCTGGTACATGGAGAGTACCCCAAAAGCATGCAGTGAAGACTCAGCTCGTTGTTCTAAAATGCTTTTTCCCAAATGTGTCTTTTAGATTCAAGACACTTTCATTTAAACACCTCTATGTAGTAAAAGCAGGCTTGGTGTGACTTTGAATCCTATAATTTGAATTCATAGGAGTGATTATAGACAAAAAGCAGAGCTTCTGCTATCTTCTATATATATTCAAATATGTTTATTCTTAAGAAGGGCAGTATTTTTTACATCCTTCTAACGTAATTCATTTAAGATCTGTTTCAGACATTTATTTGTACAACACACTTTGAGAAAATCGTGCTGCCTGGGAGTTTTGCATGTGAATGGAGTATAAGTTCAGATCTGCTCCACATTTAGACAATTTGCCATAAAGGATATTCAGTAGCTGAAATATGTTCTGAAATTCTGAACACTTTCAAGCTTCATTCTTTGAAAAGTTATTTGAAAATCACGTGTGAATAGACTAACACAGGTTATACTACCAAAACTGAATGCAAAGCAACAGTTCATTGTCCTGTAGCTTGCAAGACATACATTTGCTTTCACTGGAGCTCTAATCATTTTGAGCTGAATGAAATCATAAATATATCTACATATGGATTTTATTATATGAATGGGTTTATTAGCCTGCTATTTAACATGATTATATGAATTATGAACTGTTATTTTATTTCTTTTATAATCTCTGTAGAGTATGCCTTTATTTTTACATGTCTACCTCTGCTGTTAGGCACCTTTGAAATTGTGCCAGAAATGTTTATTGTCCTACTTCTGGCATTCGGGGACTCCCTGGTTCTATTTGGTTTCCAACCAGAACAAAGCTTATTAGCAGATTGAGTCCTTGGTACTTTGAAAACAATTTTATATGTAAATTTAATACTTCATTAAAGTAAGGTAACAATCAGGAGTGTGTATGACATGCATTAAAGACAGGTAATGTCCTGTCTGCCATTTTAGGCAGTTATCAAAAGCAAAATATGTGTACTAATTAGAACTTTCCTTCTCATTGCCTGACTTCTCCAGCTCCACTAATAAGAAAGCACTTAAAAGCAGTCGGATTGAATAGAAATGAGATACTGCTCCCGCACTCGTCTTGCACTCCGCACACACGCACAGTGTCCTGGAAGGGAGTCTCGGTGCAGTAAGAACAGCACATTCTCAGTTGTCCCTTGAATCACATTTGCTTGGCTTCAAACCCCATTATTCTCAATCAAGTAAAAACCCTCTTAAGGTCAACAGAAGTTTCATTCAAATTACTTCATAATTTGGCCCTCAATTTGTTGGGTTAGTTCCCACTTTGCCCAGTAGGCACAAGCGTGTTAAAAAGGCTATTGGAAAGTATTCTCTTTTTTATTTAGTTTCAAGGAAATAAGTGTTAATAAAATTTAAGGATGTAATTATGTGTTTATTAAAGAGTAAGGATCTTGTTGAATCAGAACCCTAATTTGTTTAAAGAGCAAACTGCTCCAGGAAGCAAAAATAATATCGCTGACCTAAGTATTAGCACAGCTCAAATACTTTCAGAGAGAATTATCACGCTTTCACTTGGAGACTATGGAGAATAGATTTAGTATGGGGTTTTTTAACAGAACATTGAGTTATTGTTTATACACTCATTTTTCTAACTATAAACATATATTACTTGTCATAACCATTAAAGAGTTGGAAGCTTGAAGTTGTGCCCATCAGGGAAGGGAACGTACTTACGTGTAGAGTAACTGCTTCTATAACTTCATGTATGGTTTGAAGCACAACTTGCCTCAAAGAGAGGCAAAACCATCTTTCTGCATCTTCTCTGACAATTTCACACTAGGCTGCTTCTATTTGTTCATGAGATCTTTATGACAGAATAAACACATGCATTCCAGTGTTCTGTGAGATTTCTATGAGAAATCTCTTTCCTGATTAATTGTACCACAGAAATACTCTAAAGTTTAGCCATGTCCCTAAATATACTGTCAGAGATTTAGACTCATCAAACGAAGGTGAAACTGTCATTCCACTTTAACCTTGATAGACTTTCAAGTGTTGAAAAGCTCACATTCTAGAAAAGCTACCAGTGAAGAGGTTTAAAATATTAAGATATGGATTTTTACATTTTATTTAAAGCTTTTAAATGTTTACATTTTTGTCATAGAACAATAATCAGCAAATAATTGTAATAGAATCATAGAATCATTAGGGATTGGAAGGCACCCCAAAAGATCATCTAGTCCAAACACCCTGCCACAGCAGGATCACTTCACTGGAGAAGTTATGGAATCAGAATCACTCAGGGTTGGAAGGGACCACCTGATCATCCAGTTCCAACCCCCCCAGCAGGCAGAGACACCCCACCCATCCAGCCTGGCCTTAAAAACCTCCAGGGATGGGGCCCCAACCACCTCTCTGGGCAACCCATTCCAGGCTCTCACCACTCTCATGGTGAAGAACTTCCTTCTCACACAGGAACACATCCAGGTGGGTCTTGAACATCTCCAGAGAAGGAGACTTCACAACCACCCTGGGCACCCTGTTCCAGTGCTCCATCACCCTCACTCTGAAGAAGTTCCTTCTCATATTGATGAGGAAGCTCCCATGTTCCAGCTCCCGCCCATTGCCCCTCGTCCCATCACCAGATGACATTGAGAAGAGCCTGGCTCCATCCTCCTGACACTCACCCTTCACATATTTATAGACATTAATGAGGTCACCCCTCAGTCTCCTCCAAGCTAAAGAGACCCAGCTCCCTCAGCCTTTCCTCATAAAGGAGGTGCTCTGCTTCCTTTATCATGTTTGTTGCTCTACGCTGGACTCCCTCCAGCAGCTCCACATCTCTCTTAAATTGAGGAGCCCACAACTGGACACAATACTCCAGGTAATACTAGTAATGATTGTAATAAGTAATAGCAACAGTAACAATGATAGTAGTAGCAAGTAACAGTAATAATAGTATTAATAATAGTTATTAATCAGAAGCAAAGGTCTTAATCACAACAAGAATACTTTATAGAATGACAAAGTTTACCTTGGCTTTTCCTGCTGATTGTCTGCAGCTGTTAAATATGAACCATTCCCTTGAAAAGACATCTTTTAACCTGATGTTTATTTCTTTTTGAGCTAATAATTTGGCAGGAGGACTTAGATGCAGAGGACTTTCTGAAAGTGCTGAAGCATCCAGATGCCCTACATTATAAAACACTGAAAGGCTCAGGCAGTTAGAAGCAAGTTAAAGAACACAGACATCTAACCATTCAGGTATTATAGTTTAGACGAGAATATAAAAAACATGTAATATTATATATTAAAAATTAAAGCAAAGTGGTGTCTTCCTCAGTTCTGTTGCTGCAGAATGAATTTCAAAAGCACCTCTCTTTAAAATATGTCATTGAAATCAGCCCTTCTTGGAAGCATCATCTCTTCTGTATGGTCAGAAATGACTCAAATAGTTAATATTATTTATTTTGTTAATGTTTTTGTAACCTTTCTTGCAGCTTTTCTGGTCTCAACTCTTTTTAGCTCGCCAGTTCCACCTAGGAGGGTCTGGCCAGCCCTTTGTGGTCTGAGAAATTTTCTCTAGAGCTTGTTCCAGTCCTGACTGAAACTTTGAACAGAACAAGGCAAGAAAATAATCTGGAGTCATCACAATCTGTCATGTCAGGTAAGACTGGAGAGCATGTTTGATGTAATATTTAGTGCAGATACATCCACAGAGGAAAGTTACTAATTGAGTATGCATATTGTAGCATTGGTAGAAAATAAAATGTTCCTGTTTTACCTTATCAAACATATTATGAGTTGTTCTGGACCAAAGCTGAATACACAGAGTCCAGATCTTGAGGCACACAATCCATTGTTGTCTGGATTCAGTTTTGGCTTATGCTGATACAACTGGCTGTGGTAAGTTCAGCCAAGGATGGGAAGTAAGGATGCTTCAGTGACTCAAATGCTGACTCCAACTCCATTTCATGTACTATGGAAGCCTAAATAAAATTCCTCAAGTAAACATGAATTAGCATCCTTAAGCATCTCTTCACCAAGCATCACTATAATAGAAAGTTTTTGGTTTGAAAGGACCTTTAAAGGTCATTCACTTCAGCTCCCCTGCAGTGAGCTGGGACATCTCCAACTAAGTGTGTATGGGCCCACACATTTATTTAGAAAACTAAATTGAACTACTTATCGGCTGATGGGTTGGATGAGCTTACTCTTCCCTGCGTGAAAAGATGGTTCAGTCCAAAGAGTGGTGGGTGAATGGAGTTAAATCCAGCTGGTTCTCCAGGGCTCAGTGTTGGGGCCACTCCTGTTTAATACATTCATCAACAATCTAGATAAGGTGATCAACTATACCTTCAGTAAGTTTGCAGAAGACACTGCATGGCAGTGTTTTTCTGCCTGAGAGTAGGTAGAGTCTGGACAGGCTGGATTGATGGGCCAAGGCAAATTGTATGAAGTGTAATTATGCCAAGGGCTGGGTCCTGCAGATGGGTCACAGAAAGCCCAAATGATGTTAAGCATTTAGGAGTGCCTACAAAGCTGCTCAGAAGAAGAACCTGGGGATCTAGCTGAACAGGAGCCAGTAGTGCCCAGATGGCCAAGGCAGCAAATGGCATCCCGGCTTGTACTAGAAATAACGTGGCCAGCAGGACTAGGAAAGTGATTGTACCCCTATGTCACCACTGGTGAGGCCACACCTCAAATACTGTGTTTGAGTGGCTTGGGCCCTTCACTATACAAGGGACATCGGAATGCTGGAACGTATCCAGAGAAGGACAAAAAGGCTGGCGAAGGGTCTAGCGAAGGAGTCATATGAAGAATGGCTGAAGGAGTTGAGGTTGTGTAGTCTGGAGAAAAGGATGCTCAGGGCAGACTTTATCACTCTACAGCTACCTGAAAGAAGGCTGTAGTGGAGAGATAGAAGGCAGAGAGTAGTGTCTTCTCTCACATAACAAACAATAGGATGAAAGGAAAGGGCCTTATGTTGCACTAGGGGAAGTTTAGATTGGACATTAGGGAATTTCTCTTTCATCAAAAGGGTTGTCAAGTATTGGAACTGGCTACCTAAGGAAATGGTTGAGTCACCACTCCTAGCTGTGTTTAAAGACACATAGATGTGGTGTTTAGTGTGGGCTTGGAATTGGCTATGTTGGGTTAACAGTTGGACTTGTTGATTTGAAAGGTCTTCTCCAACATAAACAATTCTATGATTCTGTGTATTGCTAATGTATAAGTGTTACGAGTTTTACCATGGGAAAACTGTTCTTGAAGCCAAAATGGCCTTTAGGTGTGCAAACAAAATATTTTAAAAGATGTTTATTACTGATTGTTTAGTGCTGTGCATATAGAGGGACTGCAAGCGCTACCTATGATGCTGGGGAACGTTCTGAAGACATGCTCTGCTGTAAGAGTGGTTATGCAGAATCAGGTTAAACACCAATCCCACTGATAATGAAGGATTTTGAAGATAGTTTCCTTAAAGTTTTTAATACTCTGTAGGGGGCAGTTTTGAATCAGATTAATGAAAAATTTAAGCTGACTGACTTGAAGTTATGGTTTTATACTCAGTTTTATTATCCACACCAGCTACGTGGGCATAATTTCTTCTTCTCGGTTATCATAGCCCTGAAGCAAACAGGTAGTAACATATTATTATAAAGCATCATATCGTTGAAAGACTTGTCTGTAAACGTAGCTAACAATACTTTTTAAAATTACCAGTTAAAACACAGCTCTACAACAGGGCCCAAGGACAGAAGTAGGGGGTGGGGTGGTGGAAGATCCTTGGAGATGCCAATATTTGGTGTAGCACTAAAAAAAGCCTTCAAACATGTTATTATTGGTCATTTGGTTTAAGTGGATACTATGCTAGATCATGGAAAAAGATGTTAGTATAGTTAAATATGTTGGCTGACAGATGAATCACAGAATCAAACAGATGTAAAAAAGCTACTCTCAAAACCAGTATCAAAACCAGGAGTGGACCAGGAGCTGTATTTAACCTGAAATAAAATAGGAAGACAGCTTCTCAGCAGAGGGATAGTTACTGCTACAAGAATTTAAGTTAGACAGGGCTCTACAGTGCAAGCTGAAGAGGAGAGGCTCAGCTAGTCTTTTTCCACTTGGAAAAGAAAGAACAGTCTAGGATGCAATGAGGAAAATAAAGCTGGTGACCTTTATTGACAGCAGAGTATTTCTAGCAGAGTTAGTGGTTCTGCATTGATTGCCATTATTTCACTTTGAATGAACTCGAACTTCATTCATACTTACTTCAAGTGCATCTGAGACCATGTTTTGCATCTAATGTTTTTACTTAGCTGTCTGTAAACAGGATTAGTTTCACAATGTCAAAACTAAGAATTGTCCTGAAAGAATTTTCAGCTTAGTTTCTTCTAAGAAAACTGCTCTTTCTGAAGCTAGCAGCATGTTTGTGCAGACGGTGATAATGCCTGCTGTTTAGTTACTACCAGGGAC
>VXBP01004763.1:124461-243539 GCA_013400115.1 Rhinopomastus cyanomelas | reverse complement strand
CGGGCCGCGGAGCGGGGTCCCCGCAGGGCTCGCGCCGGCCTTTCCTCATCCCGCGGGCCGACCCGAGTCCTCCCCGAGTTCCCGCCAGAGCGGGCGGCGCCACGGGGAAGCCCCGGGAGGAAAAGGGCCGGGGCCGCTTGCCCGAGGCTCCTCTCGCAGAGCCCGTCGGTGCATCTCACCTCGCTCGGGGGCCGCCTTGGCCGGTGCTGCGGGTCGCGGTCAGCGGTGGGTGGTGGCGGGGAACGGAGCAGGTAGGAGGGGAGCTGTGGGACTGGCCAGGGCGCTGTGAAGCTGTCAGCCTCTGTGGGGCTCAGCCAGGGCAGAGCTGGACGAGCACCGGGCTGGAGGACAGCAGAGCCCTGATCACCCGGCTCCCAGCCCTCTGTTAATCCCTTAGGAAAAGCACCGGCTCCCAGACCTGTGCTAACCCCTTGGGAAAAGCCCATGGATTAGGAAATCGCGGGGTACAGCTCCAGCTGGAGCTCAGCTCTGTGGTTCCCTTGAGAACAAGGTTCCCTCCCTTGTTTGAGCTGGGCCAAGGGAAACGTCTGGGGGTCTTGAGGGGATTGTTCTTCCAGCCAGAGCCTGTCAGAAGTAGCTTTTGCCTAAAACTGTACTGGCCTGTGGAAGAGAGCAGCTACCAGTTTTTGGGTCTTTCTACTGGTTTTAAACTCATAGGATGTGCTCCAGTGTGACTTCAGATTGTCCCTTTGGTGTGAGGCTGCTGCTGAGCCTGTCACACGTTTACGTTGGACTGTTCGTCTGCGGAAGTGTGGGAGCCCGCTTTTTCCCCTCCGGTTTTTTTCCTGTCTCAATGTGTCAATTCTGTCCTCTGTTGTCCCTTACAGTGGAAGGAGTTTGATATTCCCTGATTTTTCCAGTTGTCCTCTAGGCAGGAGTCTCACAGGGACCTGCTTTTTGTTCCACTTACTGTAGTCTGATTTAAAGTTGGGTTTTTTGTGGTTAACCCCTAGTAGTTAAAAGGGTTAGAGACAGACCAGGACTTCTAAACAGAGTGATTGATCACTTCAGTTAAAGGTAGAGTAGTGGCAGCAGAGGTGGGAGTGACTCTTCATAAAGATCTGCTTAAACCCCCTTAATTTTTGTGGTGGGGGTAAAGGTATTTGAAACTGCAGTGTCGGTGTGTGTGTGTTGGTGAGTTGGAACGTGGCTGCTGGGGGAATTCCAGTCCTGGTGTCCTTTGGGGTTGTGCATCGTGGGAGGCCAGTGGTAAATGTTAAACATCCTGAGCGTGTGGTTGGACTCTTCTTAATAATCATTACTGCCTGCTCATAAGCAGCCAGCCTGGTCACGAACAGCGACAGCTTTTGCCCTGCAGCATATGAATTGGATGAGTACACAGACCTGGGTTTGCTGGTGCAGTGTCTCAAAGGCAGGTTCAGAAGGAACTCAGTTTGCTGAGCTGCCTTTCTTGGACCTTGGGGAAGCAGGTGGTTAGTCCTGCTGAAGTGTGGCTGGACCTGCTGACCCATTTCTGCAGCAGCTCCCCTGAGTTGGCGCACCCTGCGGTGAGCGGGACAGGCAGTTACTGGCTGACCGCTGTCGCTGAACACCCTGCGGTGAGCGGGACAGGCAGTTACTGACTGACCGCTGTCGCTGAACACCCTGCGGTGAGCGGGACAGGCAGTTACTGACTGACCGCTGTCGCTGAACACCCTGTGGTGAGCGGGACAGGCAGTTACTGACTGACCGCTGTCGCTGAACACCCTGCGGTGAGCGGGACAGGCAGTTACTGACTGACCGCTGTCGCTGAACACCCTGCGGTGAGCGGGACAGGCAGTTACTGACTGACCGCTGTCGCTGAACACCCTGCGGTGAGCGGGACAGGCAGTTACTGACTGACCGCTGTCGCTGAACACCCTGTGGTGAGCGGGACAGGCAGTTACTGACTGACCGCTGTCACTGAACACCCTGCGGTGAGCGGGACAGGCAGTTACTGACTGACCGCTGTCGCTGAACACCCTGCGGTGAGCGGGACGGGCGGTCACTGGCTGACTGCTGTGTGTAAGTACCTCAGGATTCACGCATGTTGTTAGCAGGGAAAGAGTGTTGTGTAGCCTCTTGTGTGGTGCCAATCGTTAATTATTTAAAAGGCTCAGATCCCTGATGACCATTAGGTGGTCACTTGTGCCTCTGTAGCTGCTGTAGCACCGACATAACTCCTGTGTGAGGTCTGGACAGGACTCTGAGTTTATACACTTCAGTTATCACGTTTGCTTCGACATCTGGTTGTGTTCCTTTTATTGCTGTGAAGGTGAAATGCTGTCTCTCGCGTGTTTGTAGATCGACTTGGATACCATTGATGTCAGCAACCTCAACAGGCAGTTTCTGTTTCAGAAGAAACATGTTGGAAGATCAAAATCTCAGGTGAGGAAGAAGTCCAAGCTCAGGTGTCTCTTCCTCACTGCTATTTTCTGGGCAGTGTTAGGGACTCGTCACAGCTCTCTTTCTGCAGGGCGGAGGTGCCTGTGGGTTGATCACAGCTACCCACAACATTTCTTGTAAAAGTGTTTGACTGTCTTACGTGATCCTTACCCAGTGTAGGGTCTGTCTTTAGAAGAGAGGAAGGAACACTGAGCGTGGCTGTGTTGTTTGTCTGCAGGTTGCCAAGGAAAGCGTGCTGCAGTTCTACCCTGAAGCTAACATCATTGCTTACCACGACAGCATCATGAAGTAGGTTTGCCTGTAGCTCTGGTTTCATGGTCTAATTTGTGTGATTTGCATGCTGCTGGGGTGCTGTAAGGAGTTTAGTGGAGCTGCTGCAGCAAGAAAATCCAGCTGGAGTTGTGAGGCTGCTGCACACCCGGCTGGGAGTGGGAGTTTGGCGTGAGTTTTGTGAAGCTCTGTAGTCAGCTGTAGTCGTTGGCTTCTGTTTTTCACTCTAATAGCGACGGTTACTGTAGGGATTCCCTGATGCCTGGAGCAGTAATTGGATTAAAAATAGATGTGAACATTGAGTCTGTGATTAAAGCACCACAGTCCCCGGTGTGCGTAGCTGACTATTGGCTGTGGATGCCCCAAACTGCTGAGTTGTGGTTTTCATGGACCAGCGAGGGGAACGCAGGATTACGTGGATGTTCAGCTGCTGATTCCTCCGTTTTTAAGGAACTGGACGAATACCAATGAACCTTGGTGTTCTGTAACATTGGGGTTTGAAGCCTCAGGTTGTTCTAAGACACTGAAACACTGACTCATTGCATCCTGTAATGGTTAAACCCGTTAATTCAGCTTCCTCTTGCTTCTTTGCCCCCATGTTTGAATCAGAAGAATGTAGTGTAAAGATACCAGGGTGTGAGGATTTTCAAATCCCATGTCTTAGCTCCTGGGGGTGGTCAAAACCAGTCAAGCTCCCGCAGCACCAGGAGTTACCAACAGTCGAATGCACTGTGGTGGTTACAGTGGGCGCATTTCAGCCTCAGCTCAGCCAATGTACTTGTCAGGGCAGAGCAGTACAGTCGTTTTCTTGTTGTCTGCCTGTTCCATTGGTCAGATTAGTACTAATTGCCAAGGCTTCCTTCACCCAGCTGCAGGTAAAGGCAGCGGTAAGTACCTAACGTGTGTGATTTGTCAGCCAGACAGCAGGGGTGCGCGTGTGTCTGTCGTGGTTGTGACGTGCCGGTCTGAGTCTTGTTTCTCTTCTGTAGCCCTGATTACAACGTGGAGTTCTTCCGCCAGTTCACGTTGGTCATGAACGCTCTGGACAACAGAGGTGAAGTCTTTGCTCTCGTTTTACACTGGAGATGAAACTGCTGTCACCTGTCGGTAGAAAGGACTGTCATGTGTTTCAGTAGGGCAGTGTCAGTTCAGGAACGAGGATCCTCCTCACGCGCTGGTAGTTTGCCTGGTGCTTGCCTGCTGCGCTCGAGACTCGAAAGGGCAGGTGTTAGTGGCGTGCTGAGAGCAAACGCTGACCGCTGTGTGGCTGTCCTCCGCGAGCTGATGAGTCTCGCG
Source organism: Rhinopomastus cyanomelas (assembly GCA_013400115.1). Classification (NCBI taxonomy): domain Eukaryota; kingdom Metazoa; phylum Chordata; class Aves; order Bucerotiformes; family Rhinopomastidae; genus Rhinopomastus; species Rhinopomastus cyanomelas. The sequence goes on along the minus strand of VXBP01004763.1, from coordinate 239,567 downwards.
TGTGGGGCACTTGCACGCTTGAGTTTGCTGCATTTAGTAGCGTCCATGTGTTTGGCTGAAGTGCAGGACTGACTATGGAAAGTGCCTGGTGCTCTGTGCTGAAATAAGGCGGAGTGCGGATAAGGGCACAGGAGGCTGCTTTGGGTTTCGAGAAGTAAAATGTTTTCTCATTGTCCATTTTCTATTTAAAACCTCTTGGTTTACAGCCGCCCGTAACCACGTGAACAGGATGTGCCTGGCTGCAGACGTCCCTCTTATAGAGAGTGGAACTGCGGGCTACCTTGGCCAAGTGACAGTCATTAAGAAGGTGAGGTCCCGTGTTACTGTGGCTGCTTGGAGTTTAGGAGGGTAGAAGTCAGAGAGTGGTGGTCAATGGGACAGAGTCTAGTTGGAGGCCTGTATCTAGTGGAGTGCCCCAGGGATCGGTGCTGGGACCGGTCCTGTTCAATCTATTCATTGATGACTTGGATGAGGGATTGGCATGCACTGTCAGCAAGTTTGCTGATGACACAGAGCTGGGTGGTGTCGCCGACACCCCTGCAGACTGTGCTGCCATTCAGCGAGATCTGGACAGGCTGGAGAACTGGGCAGAGAAAAATCTAATGAGCTATAACAAGAGTAAGTGCAGAGTCTTGCATCTGGGCAAGAACAACCCCAGGTACCAGTACAAACTGGGAACTGACCAGTTGGAGTGTAGTGTAGGGGAAAGGGACTTGGGGGTCCTGGTGGACAGCAGGATGACTATGAGCCAGCAATGTGCTCTTGTGGCCAAGAGGGCCAACAGCATCCTGGGGTGGATTAGAAGAGGGGTGGTTAGCAGATCAAGAGAGGTTCTTCTCCCCCTCTACTCTGCCCTGGTGAGACCACACCTGGAGTATTGTGTCCAGTTCTGGGCTCCTCAGTACAAGAGGGATGTGGAGCTGCTGGAGAGAGTTCAGCGTAGGGCAACAAAGATGATAAGAGAGGTGGAACACCTCCCTTATGAGGAGAGGTTGAGGGAGCTGGGTCTCTTTAGCTTGGAGAAGAGGAGACTGAGGGGTGACCTCATTAATGTCTGTAAATATTTGAGGGGTGGGTGTCAGGAGGATGGAGCTGGGCTGTTCTCGGTGTCATGTAGTGATAGGACGAGGGGCAATGGTTGTAAGCTGGAACATAGGAGGCTCCACATCAACCTGAGAAGGAACTTCTTCACGGTGAGGGTGACGGAACACTGGAACAGGCTGCCCAGGGGGGTTGTGGAGTCACTGGAGATGTTCAAGACCCGACTGGACGGGTTCCTGTGTGACTTGGTTTAGGTGATCCTGCTGTTGCAGGCGGATTGGACTAGATGATCTTTCGAGGTCCCTTCCGATCCGTAATGATTCTATGATTCTATGGTGGCCTTTTCAGACAGCGGGGAGTTGGTTGCTTGGAGATGCAGTTTGTCTGGTGGCAGCAGGTGCTGTCAGGGCCCTTCGCAGTAACTATTTCACTCTTTCCCAGGGGGTGACAGAGTGCTACGAGTGTCATCCCAAACCGACTCAGAAGACTTTTCCAGGCTGCACAATCCGCAACACGCCCTCGGAACCCATCCACTGCATTGTGTGGGCCAAGTACCTCTTCAAGTGAGTGCTGTGTTCCTTGGGGGTTTTTCCTGTGGTAGGTGCTGCGGGTCGCTCTTATGCTCTCTGAGCCTGTGGACGTAGGACGACAGCAGGCACACGCCTGCTGCTTTGGTTTCCATTTAGTGGGGTTTTTCTAGTGACTGTGGATTGTAGCGAAAACATCCTGCTCTTTAACCCGAGTGTCAGGTGGGGCTTGGTTTTTTCTGTTAATGTGAAGGCAGAGGGGCAGTTGGTGCTTCTGCCTTGCTCCAGTATCACAGGGAGTCTGGCAGAGGGGCTTGGTGCAGCAGAGGAGGTTAGGGTTGCTTGATTCTTCCTCTTTGTGTGAAGTCAGCACACCTCGCAGGTCAGTGTGGGTAGTAGCCCAAGTAAAGGTTGCTAGGATCTCCGAGGGTGGCAAGCAGTGCCTTGGGCAATATCAGCATAAGGCTTGGTGAGGGGCTGGGTGAGTTTGCTGTGTTTGGTTGTGTGTTGGACTTGTGTTGTCAGAGTCAAGCCCACGCGTGGTGAATCCCAGCCGTGTGGAAGTGATGTGCAGAGGGGCACTCTGAGAGCAAGAGCTGCAGAATGGATCCCTTAGCAAGTGTTTCAGCCTTTAGCCAGACAGGATGACATTCTAGTGGTGTGTTGTTCTTTCTTGTGCAGCCAGTTGTTTGGAGAAGAAGATGCTGATCAAGAAGTCTCTCCGGACAGAGCTGACCCCGAAGCAGCCTGTGAGTGTTATACAAGCCGTTCGCTTGCCCAGTCACCGGTTGTTCTCTTTCAGAGGATGTGACTTGTTTCTGTACATTTCTTGGGTTACAGAGTTCTGCTTTCTTTCAAGAGCTTTGCATTTGGTGTACCTTGGGGGCAGCTGCAGTTTGGGTGATGTTAGCAGTAGTTTGCCCCGGCAGGCTTTCTAGTCCCCTCACACTGGCACCTCTTAGATCTCTGAAGTGTTTGCAGTGCTTTAGCTGACTCGATGCGGTTGCAGTGTCTCTCTCAGCTTTGGCTGAGCACAGCAAAGCTGTGTTGTGGTCCCCGTGTAACAGGGGTTTATGACTCTGGGGTGAAGATGCAATGTGTTTTGTGTTTAATTAAAGCATTGGCTAACAATTAATAGGGGAGCCAGCGGAAGCAGAAGCCAGAGCACGAGCATCCAATGAAGATGGTGAGATTAAACGAGTTTCAACTAAGGAGTGGGCTAAATCCACTGGATACGACCCCGTGAAACTTTTTACTAAGGTATGTTCTTTACTCCAAACCCAGGTCTGTTACTGATGTGCGTGAGCAGCTTTAAAGTCGAGTCAAACCCCAGCGTGGACACGTGGCGTTAGTCTGGGCTCGATCTTTTGCAGCACTCACTTGTTTTCCAGCGCTCCTTCCGTCTGTGTCGGTACAGGCGGCCGCGGCAGCCTGTCTGTGCTGTGCAGAGACGGCTGCATCCCAAGTACTTCAGCGGGAAAAGGCAGACTTGAGTTCCGTGGGAGGTTGCTGGGCAGTCAGAACCAGCCTGAGGACCTCAAAGCTATCGGTCACTCTCTGTGTGTAACCGGGCTCTGGCATGCAGACTGCTTTGGGAGCTCTCCTTCTCAACAGTTGCTGGCAGTGGGTAGGAGGAGATGAGAGCAGAACACAGTGTCCGTGGGTAGTCACCTGGTAATCCATTCGCGTGTAGGTCAGAGTGGCTCTGGGAGTGTGTAGACTGCAGAGTGTGCACAGAGCTCCAGCGATGGCTTCCGTGTGAACTCGCTGTTTGGACTGTGGTACCTTGACGTGTCTGCTGTACGCACTGAGAGTTAGAGAGTGGGGAAAGAAAGGGCTTTGGGGTGGGTTTTATTCCCCTGGAGTTTGATTTGTATTTGTGTGGTGGAAAGTCTTTTCAAGGAGAAAAGCAAAACCAAGTCAAATGCCCCCGTTTCAGTGTGACAGCAGCCGTAGAAGCGCTTCCCCCCCCCCATTCTAATGGTTTTTGTTCTGTTTAATGTTTCCTAGCTTTTCAAAGATGACATTAGGTACCTGCTGACCATGGATAAACTGTGGAGGAAAAGGAAGCCTCCAGTGCCGCTGGACTGGGCTGAGGTACAAAACCAAGGTACTAGTCCCTCCTCCCGCTGTCTGCCAGCACATCATGCCTGCTGTGTGTTAGCGCATCTCAGCGACACGTGAGTTCTCACGGGCACAGCCAGCTGCTGGCACTGAACGTAACAAGTCCCTGCAACCCCTGAGGATTTGGAAGTTTTCTTCATGTAGAAGATGTTTTTCCTAAGCCTGTTTTGCACTTTAGATTTGAGATGTTCGGTGCTGGCCGTAGAAAACGTACGTGGCAGCCTGTTCTAGAGACCTTATCATAGGCGCTTACGCGTTTCGCTCTGAACGCTGAGCGTTACTGTCGTTTGTGCGCATCTGGGTGATCACTGCAGTTACAGCTGCAGCTGCTGTTTGAAACACAGAGGGGCCATAGAGTGTTTGGGGTGCTCTGGTCTGGGGAGAACATAGAATCATAGAATCATTAGGGATTGGAAGGGACCTCAAAAGATCATCCAGTGCAATCCCCCTGCCACAGCAGGATCACCTAGATCCAGTCGCACAGAAACACGACCAGGTGGGTCTTAAACCTCAGTGGCATTTACCAGTAGTCCTGATTTTTGTCATTCTTCTTTTTCCAAAAGACAAAAACTCATCTGACCAACAAAACGAGTCCTCCACGGTCTTGAAGGACCAGCAGGTTCTTGATGTCAAGAGCTACGCACACTTGTTTTCTAAGAGTGTTGAAACCCTGAGACTTCACCTCGCGGAGAAGGGTGATGGAGCAGAGCTGGTATGGGATAAGGTTAGTGCTACACGTGTGTAGTACAGACGTGGGTGGTTCGGTGCGAGAAGAGATGCTTGTAAACACAGACGGGACAAAATTAGAGCAGGAAGTGAAAACCCTTCTTTCCGAGATGCTCCGGTTCTACAGTTTGAGGAGCCGAGAGTCATGAGCCGTGTCCAGTGAGTAATGCGATTGTAAATATTAACTTCTTGCCAGGACGACCCTTCTGCGATGGATTTTGTCACTTCTGCTGCCAACCTCAGGATGCATGTTTTCAGCATGAACATGAAGAGCCGATTTGATATCAAGTGTAAGGACAAACCCCAATGTTTTGTTGCAGTAGTGATGTCAACTTCTCGTTTTCACTTCCTGCTGAAAACCTGCCTGCTCTTCTTTTGCAGCAATGGCAGGAAACATCATCCCAGCTATAGCTACTACTAATGCGGTCATAGCTGGTCTGATAGTGCTGGAGGGCCTCAAGATTCTGTCAGGAAAAATAGATCAGTGTAGAACGGTGAGTGAGAACGAGATGCTTCCGCTTGCTTGTGAGTTTCAAAGCTGCGTTTAACTCGCTTTGACTCCTGTGTGCTTTCGCTGTCTCTCACTTGCTTCAGTAGACTTGGAATGTGCTGGAAACGTTGAGCCGAGATGAAAAGGGAACTATAAGTCTCAAGGACTGTTAAATTCCTTGGATTTGATGCCAGTTGGCTGCTGGGTAGGAGAGAGAACGGGACTGACCTAACTTGAAAAGCGGTGGCTCGGTGTCACCGATCCATTTGGCAGTAGGTGGTCGGTGCTGCTGCGCTTTCTCCTGTTCAGCAGGCATGTCAGAGGGGATTAGGGAACGGGACAACCTGTGAGACTAAGCACAGATCAGCGGGAGAAGAGGCTTCGTCAGTGCTGGTACTTGAGTAACAACTTGTTTTATTCTTGTTTGTTCTCAAGATTTTTCTGAACAAGCAGCCAAATCCCAGAAAGAAGCTGTTGGTTCCTTGCGCTTTGGATCCGCCCAATCCTAACTGTTACGTCTGTGCCAGCAAGCCAGAGGTGACTGTGAAGCTGAACGTGCACAAAGTTACTGTGCTGACACTCCAGGACAAGGTGGGTCCTCAGTATTGGCTGTGGCTTGCGTTTTGCTCTAGTACTGCAAGTGATTGAAAGCAGTGATTGAAGCTGCAGTTTGCCTGAACACCAGCTGTTTGTGGTTGCACTGGCGTTTCCCTGGGCTGCTGGATGAGCCGCTGGGCTTCTTGCTCACGCGTGCCTGTCTGTCTTGTGGGAGGATTGTGTGTTGTCGCTCTGGGTGGTTTTAAAGCTGTTCACAGCTAACAGCAAGAGCCTGAAGTTACGTTTCAGGGGAATAGGTCAGCAGCCACATGACAGGTTCGTGGTCACATCTGATTGTTGATATTTTGTGAAGGGTACGAAGTGTTTGAGCCTGGCTGAGCCTGTAGCTTTCAGCAGCAGCAATGCACTTGGTTTGTTCATGGAAGTTAAAGAAAGGCTTTGGGCAGATGCCTGACAGTAAGTCGGGATTTAGAGAGTCAGCGTGATTCCAGGTTCTTTGTTGTGTGAGTGCTTTCAGGTAAGAGATTGCTGAAGTAATCCTGTTCATCTTTTCAGATAGTGAAAGAAAAGTTTGCTATGGTAGCACCAGACGTGCAAATAGATGATGGCAAAGGAACTATTCTGATCTCTTCTGAAGAAGGAGAAACTGAAGGTATGCGCTCCCACGCTGCTTAGATTAGATAGGAACTAGGAGGAAACCAAAATACCCAGCATGGTGTTCTGCTCTTCATCCAGTGTAATGGTGTTTGAAAAGAACTGCATTTGCAGGTATTTAAGTGGCTTACAGGTAGTGGTGCTGCCTGTAAACTTACGTGTCCACTTGGGGTTTGCTGCATGGAGCGCTGCTCCCCTGGAGTGTCAGGCATCCTCTGGAGCACCTATTCTGCTCTAACAGTGCTTGCTCTTTGCCAGTCCCGTTTAGCTTCTTGTCCTTAGCTTGTGGATATGTTACAGTGCTGGTAGACTTTCCTGTGACACAGATGCTGTCTCTGAAATGTCCCTCAGTGTAACAGCAGTAAAGTGCTTGACAGTGGTACCGGAGGGGTGGACAGGTCAAACCTCAGTATTTTTCACTGCTGATAGGCTGAAATGCCAACCCGTCCTCCGCGGGACCGGCTGCATGCAGTGCTGTTTTTCACTGGTTCTTTTAGCAAACAACCACAGGAAGTTATCGGACTTTGGAATCCGAAATGGAACTCGACTACAAGCAGATGACTTCCTCCAGGACTACACGCTGCTCATCAATGTGCTCCATAGGTAAGGACTCTGAATTAGCGGGGTTTGTGAATCCGTGGAGAACTGGTCCACGGGGATTTCCAGCTGATGAACAAAGCTGTGGAAAGCAAGGACAGAGTTCAAAGAGGACCTGGGTGCTTTTTATGAATTTATAGAGATCGGGTGTTGCTTGTGGTTTGGAGAGGTTGGGTTGGTTTCACTACAGTCATTGGAAAACATTTGTGGAATAAGTTGTCACGACACAACATAAAGCCAGTGCCAAAGGGAACTCGCTTTCGGGACATTCAGAAAGAGAGGGTCTAGCATTTAAAAACCAAACCCAGTGCTTTAAAAAAGGCAGAGTCGCGCTCAGTCTACTGGCTTGACTTCCTCTGCTGAGCTACAGCAACGCAAGCAGAATCGCTCAGAGCTGTTTGGGGTGTGCGTGTAACTCAGGCTGAGTAGTGTGCGTGTTGGACAGCAGACAAGCAGACTGTACCTCCAGGGACAGCAGGAGTGTGGCACTGGGGAGGAAAGGTGAGCTCAGGCACAGGTGGTGATTCTTCTCATTCCTAATCATTCTGAGTCAGGGGGAATGATGCCTGTGAGTGGGCACAGCATAAATTACAGGGCTGGGCTGAACAAGCCTTCCTCTGTTCTGAGGACAGCCTTCCTCACTGTGTCCCAGCGGCAGGGTGCTCTGACTCTAGGATGACAGTCTGTGGAAAAGACAGGAGTTCGTTTCCACCTGGTTGTTTAAAACCCTCTGTTTTTCTGCAGTGAAGACCTAGAGAAAGATGTAGAGTTTGAAGTTGTTGGTGACACCCCTGAAAAAGTTGGCCCTAAACCATCAGAACAAACACCCAAGAACATTACCAACGGTAGTGATGATGGAGCACAACCCTCCACATCGACAGGTAAGTAACAGCCATCAGTTGTACCTAAAGCAAGTAGCCTTTCCGCAGCAGGCCAGTTACAGTCGTCATCCTTAGTTTTATGTCTTCAGTGCGAGCTGCCTCTGCGTGCAGATAGAACAGCACACACTGGCAGTCAGCGCGTGGTGCACCTCCGGTTGGTACAGAGGTTTGCGCTGAGAACAGAGCGGTGACAGGTGTGCGGCTCACGAGGGCTCAGTGGGGTCTCTGCTGAAGGGCGTCTTTTGCACAACGATTTCAATGAACTTAGAACCCTTCTACCAGTTGGTGCCACTATTACTCTGGAGAAAAGAATCAACCGAGATTGTCACTTTCCCCCTGGAGACTGAAGATGACTTTGTGGGCATCGTTGATTCTGTTTCCTTGTGCTGATTTAAGGAAGCCCCTCTGGTATCTACTTACAAGGCAATTACTTTCCACCTGTCCAGCCCATCGCGGCAGGACAGTGGTATTTGCTCTCCAGGAAGAAGTGCTACAAGTCAGTGTGTGTAAGGGCTCTTTCCTCAAGGGTTCTTCTGCTCTGTGCGTGCTCTGTGCTGGTGCTAACTGAAGCATTTCTCATGTTTGTGGGTGACTGCTGGAGGTGACTCCATCCCTCTAGCGAGAGGGACTCACCAGACGAAAAGGCTGTTTCGTAGTGATTTCACAGAGTCAGAAATCCTCTCGCAGCCGAATGACAGAGATGATGGTCAAGGAGTGCTCCCAGAGGTGTTTGTTGTGTTGGAGAGTTCTTCCGTATGAAATGCCATCAGAGGTTCTTTCGTACCTTGTTTCAACCCTTGTAACACAAGGGGTTGAGAGTCGGCTGCCACTGCAGTTCCCACCGGAATTAAGACCGTGTCTTTTGCAGCTCCAGATCAAGACGACGTGTTGATTGTTGATTCTGAAGATGAAGGTGCTTCAGGCAGCGCCGATGACATGGAAAACAAAACCCGCAAGAGGAAGCTAGAAGGTAAAGAGTTTGCCGGTGCCAAGCGAGTGCGTATGGAGCAGGCGGACGAGCAGGACGAGATTATAGCGTTAGACTGAGCGCACAGGTACCCGTGAGACAGAACGGTGCAGATCATGTGGGGCACTAACAGCCTGTTGTGGTGGGATGTGAAAAATGTCCAGAACTAGGCTAACCTTAAGGCCTTTGTTCCGAGTGAGCGGCCAGCTGGTGGCTTCAGTTAAGTTGTGTCTGTTTCTCTTGCGGACGACGCTCTCGTTCAGTGGACTTGCAGAAGTTTTTCCCTTCGATCCGTGTCTGAATCGTAGTAGGAACATGGTTTGTAAATACTTACGGAGAAGTGTTTGCTTCAGCAGTCCTGACACCAGTGCATGTTATTTTTGTGTGCCTCCTCCTAGGTAGAACTCCGTAGGACCACAGTAACCCTACTCTTGACCTTTAGCGAAGGGCCGTCAGCTGGTGCCCTGACTTTAAGTAACTGCTTTTATTTTTGCGTGAAGACAGGTATTTCTGGCCTAGTCCTAAACATTTTTCACAGCCTGGACAAGCAGAGTCGACAGTTGACTACACAAACGAGTGCCACGCGTTAGCAGTGCTCTGGCCTCCCTCTGGCACTGCGTACGCTCTGTAGAGCTGTTCAGCGCCGCGCTGCCAGCTCGTGCTGCCCGGTGTGTCAGCGTGAGAAGCGACCTTTGTGTGTTGTTACCGTTCCAGGTTATTTATATTTGATGTTTTGTAAGCTCCGATGCTACCCCTATACTGTACATCCGATGGACCAAATAAACGACATCTGCAGTCCTTGCTCTATCTGCTTGCACGTCCGAGCCGAGGCTGACCTAGGGGCTTTTACAATGTACAGCCTGCGGACACGACTGTATTATCCCCATTTTTCTAAACATAACCTAGTAGGGCAGAACTGAAGCTTCACTTGTTTGAGGTGAACGGGGAATTTTTTAATAAAACTTTTGTGAATGTTGTGTTTGTTGGACAATCAGTTATTGCCTCTTCAGCTGCAGCGCTTGCACCACCGCACGTGCGCCCCCGCCACCTCGTGCCTGCACAGAGAAGAAAGCCCTGTGCACAGGGCGGAGGTGCAACGTGCAGAGTCAGGATCTCTGCTGCTGCGGTCGTCCAGCTGACCCGTCGAACACAGTGGCTGGCCGTTGCTGTCGCTGTACTGAAGTCACTTGGTGCTGGTGACCCCAGCACGCTCCACTCACAGGTAAGCAAGCGGTTGGCCTCATGAAGCAGGGGACTTGAGCAGATGAGACCGATTCTGTTGCAGTTTGCAAACTGAATTGATTTTCAGCAAGACCTCAGCAGTACAAAACAGCCTAAATAAAAACCCAGAGCAGCACCTGTGCCTCTGATTCTCGTCTGCACAAAGGCTGGTTTGTCGTCAGAGTGAAGTTGCCAGTGCAGTGCCGAGCTGTGACTCTGCCGGGCAGTCAGTGTGTCCATCTCTCTTCAGGCAGCACCAGCCGTACGCGGCGGCTCGTCTGGAGGCCCCCTGCACCGCTGTGACGTGCAGTCCGGTTCCGTTAGTTGCCAGCAGGGGTGAAGACTCTCAGTAAGAGGCCTTGCAGAAGGGGTTCTCAGTGCTGCCTGGGCAAGTTGTTTTAATTCTTGCCATAAGAAGCGCTCGAATGAGTGTCTTGATTACAGCTTCCAAAGACAGACCAAGATGTTGTTGGTTTGTAGCTTTGATGTAGTTTGAGGGCTGAATGGTGCTGCTCCTGGCTCAGTAGGTTAGAGACTGACCTGCCGGGGAGCAGTGGAGGAGAAAGGGACCTGGGAGTCCTGGCGGCCAGCAGGATGGCCAGGAGCCACCAGTGGGCCAAGAAGGCCAACAGCATCCTGAGGTGGATCAGAAGGGGAGTGGTTAGCAGATTGAGAGAGGTTCTCCTCCCACACTACTCTGCCCTAGTGAGACAGCACCTGGAATCTTGTGCCCAGTTATGGGCTCCTCAGTTCCAGAAGGACACAGAGCTGCTGGAGAGAGCCCAGCACAGAGCCACAGGGATGATGGAAGGAGGGGAGCATCTCCCTGATGAGGAGAGGCTGAGGGAGCTGGGGCTCTGGAGCTGGGAAAAAGGAGCCTGAGGGGTGACCCCATGGATGTTGATCAGTATGTGAAGGGCAGGGGTCAGGAGGATGGAGCCAGGCTCTGCTCAGGGGCACCCAGTGACAGGACAAGGGGCAGCGGGTGTGAGCTGGAGCAGAGGAGGTTCCACATCAGTGTGAGAAGGACCTTGTTCCCAGTGAGGGTGACAGAGCCCTGGCGGGGGCTGCCCAGGGGGGTTGTGGAGTCTCCTTCTCTGGAGACGTTTCAAACCTGCCTGGGCATGTTCCTGTGTGACTGGATCTAGGGAATCCTGCTGTGGCAGGGAGATGGGACTGGATGATCTTTTGAGGTCCCTTCCAATCCCTCATGTTCTGTGATTCTGTGAATCACCCTTGAGGGGCAGCTGGAACCATTCAGGAGAGAGAACTCGTGGAGTCAAGATGACAGACAGCCTTGTGCCAGCCCGTCTCCCAAGAAGCCACTCTGAGCTGTAGGTGACCAGTTAATGTTTGTGGCAGTTCGAGGTGGCATTTTAGTTTGCCTTTATGAAACTGTTTTGTTGTTGAAACATGGGAAGCTGTCTGCACTCCTGTCCCACTAACCCAGACAGCTGGCAGGCACAGTGAAGACCTCTTGCTAAGTGTGGATCAGATCAGAAGAGAAACTGGGCTTGTGTCTGTCTGTGTGGACCTCTAGCACCTGCCTCAGGCTGCCTCTCTACTGCCCCAACACAAATTCAGAGTAGAAGAGGGAATAACCTGAACTAAGGAAACTGAGCTGGGTTTTTCCTGTGCTCTGCTTCTGCATGGGAAGAGGTGTTTTCTTTCTTCTCTTTGCAGATACCGGAACAAGGAGCCTTCAGTTTTGTGTGTCCAAAATACCGATCGTGCAGGGTAGCAGGAGCTAGGATCGCAGTGGTACAGTTCTCACACGAGTCAGTCATCTGGTTTTTCACTTGCCTGAGATTATTTCTGGGCTGGTGCCTAAGCAGAAGGATTGCAGGTAACATCCACCCACAGAGGAAGGAGTAGGAGGCAGAGGCAATTTCATGCTTTGATTGGGGACTTTGTCTCCCTTGAGGGAGGAATGGGATGAAGTGAACCAACATACTCCTAGGTGTATAGTTTGGTGTCTGTTCATATATCTTCTCTGAGAAGAAAATTGCTGTGTAGAGACGTGTCTTCGTCTTCCTTGCCAGCAGAGCTCTTTGCTCACCTGAGGAGGGGGTTTTTTTCCATGTGGCTTCCTAAAGAAAAGATGTGGGATTGCTCTGCCAGTCCTCTCCAGCAACATTCACAGCTACTAGCAAGCATTAAGCAATTACATCCATGACCTCAAAGCTGTAGATAAGGAGAGAGAGGCCCACAGAAGTGATTCTGCTTCGTAGTAAGCGCACTCAGCCCTTTTCAGTGTGGTGCTCGTGCCCGCCCGCAGTGGCGGGTTTGCCCACAAGTCCGTGCAGGAGTTTGCTGTGGTTTGCACATCTCACCAGTGGGAACTGGGGTAGCAGGAGTGTGCTGGGGAAACAAGGTGGCTAAAGTAGCTGAAGAGAAGTTTGGGCATCTGCTGTGGATGTTACAGAGGGCACAGTGAAGGCGTCGCAGTGGGATCTGGGAGAGAATTAAAGATGCTGTGCAGCAGTGCCAGAAACAGCAGAGCACTGGCAGCTCTATTCAGGTTTGTCGGTGAATATGGTGGGAAGAACCTGGAGGTTCTTTGTAGCGGCTGAGCACTGGTCCTGTAGCAGGGAGAGAGCTCTGTGGGACAATGGGGCTGAGAGGAGTGCAGTGTTACTGGGGATTTGAAGAAGTTACCAGCTGGACAGTGTGAAGGATGTAGAGTACAGACCTGTAGGGGACTACCCTGGAGTAGTTCCACTGCTGCTGGAGCAGCTCTGTGCTTGTGGCAAATGTGTTGGCAGACATTTGAAAGGCCACTTCATATGGAAGATGCCAAGAGGTGTAAATGCAGTGGGTGTTCCCAACAAACCCCTGCCCTCTTTCTTCTGACGGGATCCTTCTCATGGTAGCTGCCCTGTGCTGCGTTGCCAGCTCAGGGCCATGCTCGCAGCCCGCCCCAGCCTTTGAGCGGGTATCCAGAAGCACAGCAGTCAGTCTGAGAGTTTTCACCAGTGGAGACTAGTGAGGGAGGTGAGGCAGGCAGACCCTCACACAGTGTTTCTGGGGTTTGCGGAAGGCACCGATGCTGTCCTGTTTCTTTGCCGGACCAAGTTCTGCAGGATGTAGTCAGGGCTCTCTTCTGTGAGAGCAAGACACGCTTTGGCGCTGTGGAGTCCCGGGCTTGTTTCCCAAGTCTCTGAATAAGGAGCTGTCTAACCTGAGGCCCTACAAGTACACAGCAGGTGCTCTGCAGACTGAACTGACACCTAAGTTGCGTGTTTGTGCAAATGCTCTTGAGTTAGCTGGTGGTGTTTGAGTGTCCAGCAGTTGTGTCCTAAGTACAACTGAGGCCACCTGCACCCTCCAGAGTTTGAGCCAATGGGCTGCTCCAGCCGGACGTTATCTGAAGCAAGCGGCTGACGACACTAGAGAAGAAAGAGCTGCACGGACGGTGCGTTAACCACGAGCGCTGGGACACGCGTCTGTCCAGCGCAGCACACGCACAGAGTGCTGTTGGGACTGGAAAGCTGCGGGCTCGGTCCCCAGCTGGATTTGTGCAGCCCAGCGAGTGGCTGCATCTGCGATGAACACAAAGAATGCGAACAATGTTACAGAGCGTTTTATTGCAGATTTAGAGTGAGGAATGGCCTGGGAGCCAGCAGAGTAGTGTTAGGCACAAATATTTTGCATAGTTGTGCCCAGCGAAGGTGGCCCAGTCGTCCCAGTACAGTGTGTGCTGGCTGCCAGAAGATGGGGCCCTAAAGCACGTTCAGCCGTTCCAGGTTCTGAAGGCGGTGAACGACCACAAAGGAGCAGTTTGAAAACCTCGCGGAACGAGGGGCTTTGCCGGCAAGTCTCCCGAGGCCAGATACGGACTGATACCCAAACTTTGTCTTCCAGAGAGCTCCCTTGCAGTTCTCACAGCACTAGTTAGCGTATGGGACCCAAACGAGGATAACTAAGCCACACACAGCACAGCACAGCTGCTGCTGCAGAGGCCGTGCAGACCTCAGGCCCTCCTCCCAAAGGCAAGCGTTCCTCAGCAGTCTTTGGACATGTTTCACCAGGGCTTTGGGGTGGTGTTTCAACATGAAACCAGTGGGGTTGAACAGAACAGTAACTAACAGATCTCGCTTACCCTGCGCCCCTCCAAGTGTAATTCAGTTTGTTTTCTCACTATTGGAGACCACACGGGAAGTGACATAAAATCAGTGAGCAAATCTGTGCTGCAGCTTCAAATGAAATCGACCAAGGGGGACAAAGAGCTTCCCCCCTGCCCTGCCCTGCCCTGCCCTGCCAGCGAAGGCACATCTCGTCCAACATCAGTCGCTGCTGGGACCTCTGCTGTTGTCAATAGGACTGAAGTTTCACCACTGAGCTCTTACATTTACAGTGCCTCAGCTCTGTCGGCACTGAACTGCTCAGGGAGACAAAACCCCCCGCAGACCATTGGGTCTCCCTGCCTCCCTGGGCAGCCTTTCCTCGAAGGCTCTGGCAATTAGGAGGAACAGGAGTGGCTGCCTGTGAGGCCCAGGCAGCTGATGTTCACAGATCAATAACTCCACCTGGCTCCTTTGCTCCCTGTAAGTCTCAGACAAAGGAGTGTGTTTAGCAGCAGCAGCAGCTGGCTTTCCCTAAGATGTGATTTGCTGATGTGACTTACATTGAGGTGTAAGGACTGGCACTCTCAGTTCAAACACCAAGTCCCACTTTTGCCGTGCGCTGTGACCGCTGCCGTGCTCTCGGGTGCAGAGGTGTGAGTTGTGTGACAGCGCACGCGTCGTGCAGCCAGCTGTTAGAGTTAAGCAGATGCAGTTAAAAGACAGTGGGGAGAAACGGACCCTGGGATTGTCAAACTGTAATGGCCCAGGGATGTTAGGTTTTGTGCAGGACAGTATGGAGCGTGGTGGGGGCACCTAGTACAGCAACAGCAGCTATAACTCGGCGCTTGGCACATATGGCCCTGCACGAGAAACGCAGCGGAGCCTGAGCCTGCTGTGGGCCGCTGCAATCGCGTTTATTTCACCCACGTGGGCAGCATCTGTGGCTATGGAGTGCGTAACTGTTGTGTTCGTTATGTGTGTGACAGAAGTACCTCTACTGGTGATGGGTAGGGCTGTACTGTTGCCCATGCAGGAGAGCTGAGACGGGAGAACTGTGCAAGGAAAATGACCCTGGGTTGTAGGAGGTTCACCCGGGACCAGCTTTGACGCTTCACCTGCTGAGCGTAAGCTCCCAGCCTTGACAGTGATTTTTGCAGTTGGCTCCACACTGCTCACTGTAAAGGGCTGTTTCCTTAGACTCTCCAGCTTCTCTCGTCCCCAGTATGTTTTTGCCCCGTGAGTTCATACCCTGCAAAGCACATGCTTTAATGACTTGTGTACTGAGGGGCTTTGCCTTAGAAACAGAGTACCTCCTGGCAGCAGCAGCAGCAAAGAACTGAACTACCTTGAAACGTGAAATGAGGGCAGGTTTATGGCTCCAGAGGACAGACCGTACTACAGAGGGACGACAAGCTCCTGGAGCAGCTCATGCCTCTGGCTTCACACAGCTTCACTGCAGCTCCTCTGTCAGAGAGCTGTGCTAGGTGCTGCCTTACATGGGTGCTCCAGCATGGCCTCTCAGTATTTCTTCCTCACTCTGTTAGGTTAGCAGTTGCCTGGTGTTGTCAAGTGTAGACACTCTGGATGGACCAAGCTCTCAGGGTGTGCGCAGGCCTCTCCTAGTTTCTCAGGAACACAACCCTGTAAAAACTGGCAGTAAGTAGTCCTGTAGATCATGCTAGTGCAGGCCCTGGACTTGAACTGCTGGTTTGATCCTGCACAGTGCTATAGGAAGGTTCTGCTGCTGCCCAAGGCCTGTGCTGGGCTCGTTGGAGCAGGGACACACCGTCACACCCCACAGACCAGAGTGAGGTACAACGTTACTGCTCTGCAAGCAGCAGGTCACCGGAGCACCTCGTGTCACTGTTGCACATGGTGTCCCACAAACGAGAGAAGGGCACTGGGCTCTTGAGATGGACCGCACTTGCCATCTGCGCTCACCCTGAGAGCAGCCTGCCTCTCCTAGGCTGGAAGGTCTGTGCACGACTACAGGGCCAGTTGGGGTTTCACTTGCTAGCCCTGCACACACACACCTACTAGAGAAGGGCACCTGCCTATGCTCACCCTGACAGCAGCCCACCTCTCCCAAGCTGAAAGGTCTGGCTGTGCACGATTCCAGGGCTAGTGGGGTTTGCATCACTCGCCAGCCCTGTGTGCACCAGCTGCAGGTCACTCTCCTCAGCTGGGGCCATCGCCGGGCACGCAGCTGCTTTAACATTTAACTAGATCTGATAACAGGACCGAGTGCTGTGGGCTCCGCAGACCGCCGGCAGCCCCACCCTGCCCCGCGCTGGGTACCCGCGGATCGGACCCCTCGCCCGTCCACCTGTCAGCTCCGGCTGAGACCCGGGGCTGCGGGCTCGCGGTGTCCCGGTACCGGCCTCTTTCCCTTTCCTCGGGCCGGGCTGTGCAGGGCGCGCACGGAGGGTCCGGGCCGGCGCAGGTGCGGGTCGCGCGCCCCGCTGCCCCGGGCGGCGCCGGAAGGTTCCGGAGCCGCGCAGAAGGCGGGAAGGGCGGGCGCGCGCTCATCCCCCTCATTGCCCTCGGTGCGGAGCCCCTGCGAGTAGCGGCCGCGGGCAGGGCCCGGAAGGCAGCAGCAGCGCCGGGCCGGAGCCGGCCTCCGCCTCCTCCTCTCGCTGTCGCCGCTCGACTCGGGGAAATCATTGTTTGGCTCCGGCATTAACTACATTCCAGCGGGACGCAGCGCCCCGTCTCCTTCCTCGCATTCCTGCCCCACAGAAAGGAGTCCCTGCCTCGCCGCGCCCCCCGCGCCGCCCCGCGCAGTCCTTCCGCGCCGCCCGCCGCTGCGCCCCCACTCTCCTCGCCCGTGGCAGCGGGCCGGGCCCTGTGCAGGGCCAGCGCGGGGCTGCGGGCGGGGGCGGCGGGCGCTGGGAGCCACCGAGCGCGAATTCCTCCGCGCAGCGCCATTGACTGCACCCGGCAACTTATTTAAGGCTGGAGAGGGGCCCGCGGGCTTCTCCGCGTTCGCCGGGCCGCGCGATGCCGCCCAGGTGACCGCCCGCCGCCCTGCGGGAGGGAGCCGCGTCCCGCCGCGGTACCCGGGGGCTGCGCTCGGGGCTCCCGTGGCCCCCGTTTTTCGGATTTTTATTCCTGGTTTTCTGGCTGGAAGCTGTCTGTGGAGGCTTTTTCTTCTCTTCTCCGCTCCGGGCTGCTCTTTCGCGAGGAGTTCGCTGCTCGTCACTTCCCCGCCCGAGCATGGAGAAGTACGAGGAGGACCTGGCGCTGAGGGCCGCCAAGTTCGTGGAAGACCTGTCGCTCCGCGAGCCCTGCTCGGAGGCTGCTCCGTACGGCCGAGGTGGCCGCCGGGACTTGCCGCTGCCCCCGGACCTGGAGGAGACGCAGCGGCTGCTCGCGGCGCACGNCAGAGCCGCCCCGCTCCGAGCCGCCGCCGAGCCGCCCGCGGGACTGTCGTGCTGCGAGGAGGGGCCGTGCCCACGCTCCGAGGTGGCGCTGCCCTGCTACGGCGGCGGCCTCGCCGACAGGGCCCGACGGTACTCGGCCGAGGGCCCCCGCCACGCCGCGGGCTGCACCTACGAGCTGGGCGGCGGCGGCTGTTACGCGGCCAAGGGCGGTGGGCGGGCTCCCGGCGGCCCCGACGGCAAGTACGGGGCGGCCAGCCCCCGGGCCAGCCCCGCGTCTGCCTCGCCGGGCCCCGCCGCCGCCGAGCACGGCCGCTTCTCCAGCCCGCGCTCCAGCCTGGGCGGCGCGGCCGCGCCTCCTTACGACAAGTTCGGCAGCCCCCGCGCCAGCCTGGCCGTGGCCGGCGCCGACAAGTTCGGCAGCCCCCGCGCTAGCCTGGCGCAGTTCGACGGGGCCGCGCTGAGCCCCCGCTCCAGCTACGCCAGCACGGCCAGCGACACCAGCAAACACTCCAGCCCTCGCGCCAGCCTCGCCGGCTACGAGGGCGGCGGCAGCAAGCCAGGCAGCAACCGCACCAGCGGCATCAGCATGGGCTACGACCAGCGCCACGCCAGCCCCCGCTCCAGCACCGCCAGCCAGTACTCGAGCTCCGCCAGTCCCCGCTCCAGCTACTCGGACTCCCGCTATTCGGATTCCCGCTACGGGCTGCCGGGCGGCGCTGAGCCTGACGGGGTGGGCGGCTCCGCCGTGCTGAGCCTGGCCAGCCCCCGCTCGAGCCTGTGCGGACCCGAGGGCCGCGGGGCCGTGGTGAGCCCCCGCTCCAGCATCTCCAGCCAGAGCTCCCGCAGCTCCCGCGGCTCCACGAGCGCCGGCCCCGAACTGCCGCTGTCCTCGCCCCGCGCCTCCCTGCTGCCGCTACCAGCGCCCGAGGAGGGGGCCGCGTCCGACGCGGGAGACGGACCCCACCGGACCCGCGCCCCGTCCCCGCCGCAGCTCCCGGCCGGCGCCGAGGCGACGGCGGCGCCCCCGTACGGGCACAGCCCCGGGAAGGGCCCCGCGGCCAAGGTCAGGCTTCCGTTCCAGGTGACGCCGAGCCGGGAGAGCGGCCCCAGCCAGGCGGAGCGGCGGTTGGAGGCGCTGACGCTGGAGCTGGAGAAGGAACTGGAGATGCACATGAAGAAGGAGTACTTCGGTGAGTGAACGCGACACGGAGGGAGCAGGGCTGTGGGGCCTGGGTCGCTTCGGCCTTTGTGCTGGTTCCGGGCGAGGCCGGACCGGCTCCGGCCGCTCGGCCCGAGGGGCTGCGGTGGACCCTGACGGGGGCGGTGGGTTAGGGGGTTAGGAGAGAGTCCCCGCCGAGGGGACCCGTCGGTTGCCTTGTGGGCTTTTGTTGAGTGAAAGTGGCACTTCGAGAAGGGGGAAGGCGTTTGTTGGTCTTGCTGGGGAGCAGTCTTCTGCCTGAAAGGTTTTTACAGCTCCCTAAAGCTTCTGCTACGTTGTGCTGGGGAAAGCGCCAGACGGCTCCGAGAGCCGGACCTGGAGCCGGCCGGGCCGTCCTCGCTGCCCCGGGCCTGTCTGTGCGGCCCCCAGAGCCCCCGTGTGTCCAGTTTGAAGGTGAGGCCGGGGGTCAGCCAGCCCCGCGCGTTGCTGTCGAGGGGACTGATATCCCCTGCAGGTTATTCTGTGCCCTCGGGTGCTGCTGGGGTGCAGGCTTCTGCTGGGGTGCGACCCGTGACCGCTAGGAGTGCGGTGGGGATGGAGCCGAGCGTGGGGACGGGCTGGTCCGCACCCGGGACCCGGACTGTGCGAGCACCTGCTGCCTGGAAGGAGCGGTTGTAGGGCTCCCTGCGAGTGCTTGGGCGATGCTTGCAGTGAGACAGCCGCGGGAGGCTGCTAAGAGCGTAGCGACTCGTGGTGCTGTCGTTGTTACAAGCTTTCGTGTCCGGACAAAGGCAGCTGGCGGCAGGGTCTGCTGCCTCCCTTTTCCCACCTGGGGCTGATGAAGCTGGCGGTCCGGCTGCTGCAGCTCCGGCAGGGTCTGGCCCCCGGCAGCGGTAACGGCTCGGGGTTGGAGGGGCTCCTGAGCCCCCCGCAGGCGTGAAAC
Source organism: Rhinopomastus cyanomelas (assembly GCA_013400115.1). Classification (NCBI taxonomy): domain Eukaryota; kingdom Metazoa; phylum Chordata; class Aves; order Bucerotiformes; family Rhinopomastidae; genus Rhinopomastus; species Rhinopomastus cyanomelas. The sequence goes on along the minus strand of VXBP01004763.1, from coordinate 220,229 downwards.
GCTGCCTTCAGAGCTTCCGTGGTGCACAGTGAGAGGCACGCGAGTCCTGAGCCCCCGAGAGGGGTGTCTGGCGAAGCCGGGTGCGTGCGGAAGGGCGCTCTGTGTCCGGGGTTTTTGTGTTCGCGAGAGTTGCCCGCTGTGAGTCGCAGGTGCGTGGGGCAGCGGCATGTTGCAGCCTGCCTGGAGCCTCGGCAGATGCGTCCTGGGCAGGGTCAGCGCTGAGCTGGTGCCTTTGTGCCCGGGGAGCTGCTCTGTGGGGATTGGCTGCAGCAGCACAAAGAAGCGCTGCTGTAACTTGCACCCTGCGAGCAGATGAGACCCGAAAAACCGGGATGGTTTTAAAGGGAAAAGCTGGTTCCCGTGAGTTGTTGAGGGTTTGATAAATCCCGATGGATTTAATTCTGCGTTTGTGATTTGGATCACCTGCGGAGGTGACTGTTGAGCTGCAGATGACCCCTCGGGGGGGTTGGCAGGAACAACTGTGGGCTTCTGGGTCCATGACAAAGAAGAGTGGGAGCAGTAAGGGGAGAAGTCTGCAGTTTGGTTTGGCCTGGCCTCCCTGGGTGTGGGGTCCTAGACAAGAGCCTCCTTACAGAAAGGATTGTTGGTGAGGGTAGCGGTTAGCGAAAACTACAGCCACAGCCTTTGCTTATGCGTTCACTCCCTTAGCTCTGGGGTCTGGTGCAGTCACGGATGTTGTGCGATGCCCATGGAGAGCAGAAGCGTTGAGACAATAGTCCTACAAGGTGAAGGAAGCAGAGGAGATGATTTAAGGCTCCCGAGTTGCATGAACTCTATTGCCTGGTCAGTAAATGCTGATTAGGTGGACACTGTTCTGTCACTACTCCCCAGAAGATCTGTGAAAAAACTGAACAGTGTCCTGTGAAAGTAAGGTCAAGTGACTTAATGTGTCTGGGGGAGCAGCAGCTCTTCCCTGCCTTCATTCTCTGTGGGTCACTTCAGGTGTTCACCACTGGAGAGCTGGCGTGTCTGGGGCACTGACAGCTGTCTCTGCCCGCATTGGTGTGATTGGCTCTTTGTTTTGCTGCTTCACTTTCCACATCCTCCCCGTGTTTCCTTCTTTCCTGTTGCAGGCTTCAATGGATCTGTAGAGAGAAGGAAAACACCTTCATACCAGTGGCTTAACCTGGGAGAAGGTGGCAGTGCTGTAGAAGCCTCTGCCTGCCTCCTGCTGCTGGTAGATGCTTCCTCAGCACCTGGCAGCCGTGCAGCTCGCTGTTCTGCAGAAAGCAGAGTGAGAGGAGAAGGAAAGCGTGGTTTGGTCTGGACAGCTTGGCAGCTCCAGTTCATCCCTGCCCACGAGGTGGCTGGAGCCTGACCCAGGGGAGAGCGTGCAGTCAGAGGGCACTGGAGGAGGCTGAGACTGTGCCTTTGGCAGCAGCCTGGTGCTGAATTGGGTAAAACTACTGAGCCTTCATTCTCTTGTAGCTCCTGTCTGAGCTGCCTCGTGTCTGTCAAGTGACTGACACTTTACTGAACTCGCAAAAGCCTGTTCTTACCTTGGCAAGGGGACTGGAGTTCTGAGGTACCCAGTAGAACCAGGAGGTGCATTTTGGAGCACCACCAAGAAACGCTGCTGATAACATCCTGTTGAAAGGACTTTCAGAAGGTGAAGGGAGGAAAGAGATCCCTAAGACCCATTCAAGCTCTTTCTGCCCTTTGTGCACAGTCCTCCGCGCAGGTCTGCTCCTTTGCGCTAACAAACCCTCCTGGCAGTGCAGGGTTGGGCATTCCTACGCTGTTGGACACTACTGTGTGAGGTCAGAGTTGTGTCTGTGCCTGGTTTGTGCGTGTGGGGTGATGTGGTAGGAGGGTGTATGTGCAGGCAAGATCAGAGTTAAGTCAGAGGGCAATTTTAAGTCCCTAGAAGCTGCATTGCCTGAAAGTGCAGTGGGTAAAGGTGAGTGAAACCAAGGTGAGCTTGCAGTTGGTGACCAGAACATTCGAGATACCTGCTCAAGTGCTGGTTTCTGCCTTAGCTTTTCCCAAACCTTTCTTGGTGAAGTACTACATCTTTCTTGTTTTCATCAAAATAGAAGTAGTGGCTGATACTCAGTAATGCCTATGGAGATGAGCGAAGATTTATTGTCAGGGGATTGGTTTGTATTTCTCCTTCCTGGGTCTAGCAATGTGTTCAACTTTGATAAGCAGCTGAGAGCTTTCAGCTTCTCCAGTCAGGGCTCTCCAGTGAAAAAGGATTTGTTTTCCCTGCAGTCTGACCCTTCCACAAGTAATTGTCTAAATAGAAGTGAACATAGGTGGTGTTGTCATCTGGAAGTGTTCAAACAGGTCCTGTTCTTCACAGTCTGGTTTTGCTGATCTTCTGGTTAGAGCTGGAAAATGTGTTGCTGAAACAGATTTGATAGTGGCCAGGCCTTGTCAGCTGAAATACCAGAAAGACCCCAAAATGGGCTCAGAAAAGGGATGAGAGCTGCTGGGCAACGTGTGGCTGGCAGCTACCAGGAATCTGTGCTCTGGTCACCCATCCTACCCAGAGACAGCAGGTGAGGGAGAGCGAGTGCTACTGCTGGGTGCGTTAGAGTAGAGGGAAGGGAGGACGTGGTGGGCCGAAAGAGCCCAGAATGTCCTGGTAAAGATCAGCAGGGAATGTCTGGAGCCGGAGAGGAGTAGGAGGGTGAGGAAAGAGAATGAAGTATTGAAGACAGTGAAGACACTTGTGGTCACGCAAGTCAGTAGAGGTGGGAAATATTCTTTGTCTGTGGTGTAAAGTGTCCTGTGAGGGGTGTAGGGGTGATTCTAGGTGGCTCCCTTGTGGTCCCTGTGCACCAAGCATGTGCTTGGGAGTCTCCCTGATGAAGTGGAAAATGCTGTTGACGTGCCAAGTGCATATGGCGCAGAGAGTCCTTGTGGAAAGGGACAGTGGTCTGCGAGGGCTGAGCAGCACCCATGTTGCAGGTAGCTTTAGTTTGGGATGTGCTGTGAGCCTGAAGAGTACGGTGTGGGGTCTGATTTGTCTCGTTGGACTCATCCTGGACAAGGTGGCTTCTCTCTGGCAGGCCTGGGGGTAAGTGGTGTGCAGCAAAAAAGGAAGCAGTGTAGGGAGGTGTCTGATGTCTGCAGGGTTTATTTTGTGCTTGAGAAGGTTCCTTTTGGAGGGCTGCGTTGGAACTGTGTGAAAGGGTCGAGGCCTGACAAGACGGAGGTAGCTAGGGCTGTGGTGTGGTACTGCTTGCGGATGCTCCGAGACTGGCAGCAGGACTCCTGTCCCGGTCCTGTGGTTTGGGAGCAGGACCAAGCCATCAGCTCTTGATCATCTCTTAACTAAGGTAACAGATGTGCTAACGCTGGGCCAGTGAATGTCAGTGGCGACTCTGAGTGAGGTGTCTGGCTGTACCTGTCTGAACGTCTATGGAAGGTGATTTTGTCCCTTTTTTATGCAGCCAGTTGTGCTGTTATGGCTTCTGTTATCTCCTCTTACTAGCTGTGTTGTTGTAACTCCCTGTGAGCTGAGCCTTGTTTGTTACTGTGCCCTGAGACAGAGGAGCTCGAGAAGCAGCCAAGCAAGTGTGTGTCTCTTCCAGCTGGAGTGCTTCGCATTGTCTGAAGCTTCCTTCAGTGTTTTTTGGAGTGGTTGTTCTGGATTCCTGACTCATGTCTTTGTGTTCCAGCAAACTTTTACAAAGAGGCCTCTGAGTCATTAAGGAAAATCCCAGCACCCCAGAGCACAAGCGCTTATTTAATGCTCACATGAGGACTGCTGTGCATGTCAAATGTGCAGGAGCTTTCACAGGGGACCCTGGCACTGGGGACAAAGATTTATTGCTGGCGACACCTATTTCCAAATGGAAGTTGCTGGAAAAGTTGCTCTCGGCAATGAAAGGAAACCTGTAGGCAGTTGAGGTTAAACCTTTGGGTCCCTGTATCACTGGGGTGATGGTTGTATCACCCAGCCCCTGACCCTTCATGCTGCCATGGCAAGGGGCAGCAGTGGCTACTATGGGACTTGCAAAAAGGGAGAGTATATTGGGCTGATTTGGTGTGGGCCACTGGGATGGGGCAGGTGTGGGCTGTATTGGTGGGTGCCACATGCCACCTGTGCACTGCATGTATGCCTGGGGCTTCCCTCATGATGAGCTTTGGGAGCTGAAGTACTCAGCAGAGAAATGAGTTCCTCCAAGTGCCAGGGCCGAGAAATCCAGTGGCTCTGAGAGGGACGTGATGGGGTTAGAATGGAATAACAGCACAAACACTTCAGGCTGGATTTGGGGGAGGTGGTTAGTCTCGAAGACTTCAGTTGCAGACCGCGGCGCTGGGTTGCACCTTGCTGGCTGCGAGGGTTAGTAGCTGTTGTTTGTGAGCAGGAGGGGAAATGCGGGGGAGGCAGTGTGCAGTGTTGGTTGCATGCTGTTGTGAAATAGCCAGGGAGTGGATCAAGTGGGCAGCAGAGAGGCATTTCAAGAGTTACAGACGGTCACGTACGGCTGCGCATGTACCAGTGCTGCTTCACGAACTGGCTGGGTGAGGCGCAGTCCAGTTCAGAGCATGTTCGGAGGTTTCAGGAAGGGTAGATGGCTGCAGTGGAGGAACTGCCAGGGGCCCTCGGATGTTTTCCTGGCCGTCCACATGTTTAATGTAGTTGCTGACTGTTGAATTTATTTGGTGAACTGTTCCTCTTGCGATACCACAGAGCTTCTGGAAAGTGAAAACAAGATGTTTTCTCCCTTTTAATGTGGCCAGTTAAAAAATTTCAGAACATTTCAAAGTTAAAGACGAACAGAAATCCCTTCTTAAATGCAGTTTGACAGTTGAGCTCATTTCATGTGGTCCATGGAGACCCTGTGGCCTCTCAGGCATGAGAAACACCCTTCTGTTCTAGTGGCCATGCTGTGATCCTTCCTGCTGTGTTGCAAGCTCTTCCCCAAGCACATACAGAGCAGGAGACTGGGATCCTGTGGAAAGGCTGTAACTGGGACAGTGCTGGATCTCTTGGTGTTGGTCTGTGTTTGCAGTTGTCATGCTCCTGTGATGCTTCACAGCAGTTCCCCCATGCAGGTGGGGAAAAAGGACAGGACAGAAGGCGGATGAGTGACTAATAACTGCTGCAGCTCTTCTTGTTTTGCCAGGCAGTTAGGTGCAAACTCTCTGCAGTTAGCGGGCTGCCCATTTTTAATCAAAGCCATGTTTCCCGATGTAAACACTCAATAGAAAACAGTTAAGTGAACCAAGAGCCCAGGTTTGGAGCTCGTTGGAGAAATAAGCGGCTCATTTTCAGAAGTGTAGGCCAGTAGTGGGGCTTCCTAGAAAGCGTGTTGGCTCTTTGTACCTGTTCTAGGCTAGAGCTGAGCCTCTGTGGTGCAGAGCAGCAGTGATTCACAGCAGGCAATGTGTTCGCTCTGCTGGAACACCTCTGGGTATCAGGTGCTTAACTCAGGAAAAAACCCTCAAGACATCTCAAAATAAAATCCACACGAGATATTAACCAGTTACATGTTTGCTTTGACAAGGGACTGCTTACCTGATAAATCCAGAGCCCTGCCTTCATTATGGTCCTTTTGAGGACTGTAACAAGGGCGTGTTTGGCTTGTTCCTGGCAGCTTGTGGGAGCTTGGATGCCCCTGTTGCAGGAGGCTGATCCAGAGACTGGACCTCCCTGTGCACCTCTGGTTTTGTCCAGAGGTGAGGAGTCCTGTATCTTCCACTTTTTCTGCCCAGAAGTCACTTAAAAGGCATCAAGACCTAAGCTTGGACAAGTTACAGAGAGCTGATGTGGATGTTGCATATGATGTCCATTGCCTCTGATACGCGCCCTGCATGGAGTGCTGGCAGCTCTGGATACTGCTGCCACTTGTTCCTTTTGATTTGCTTTTCTTTTTAGCAAAATACTGGGGCCCTGGGTACTGAGGTTAATGTTCAGGTGTTGTCTGAGATGGTGCTTTACAGAGTTAGAGGCTGGCTTGTTGCTTTGTTTGGCCTGGACAGAGAAGCTCCCAGTCTTAATCCCTGTGGGTTAGTTTTGAGGGAGATGTTCCTGTGCCAGCCGGACAGGAGTGGCTGTGTTGGGAGGTGTTGGCTGGCCTTGGAGAGCAGCGCGGGGCTTCTGGGAGGTCACACAAGAAACATCTGCCCAGCAGGTCAGTGCCTGGTTCAGAGAGAGGAGAATATCCAGCCCACAGGCGGTCTGAGCTTGGAGCTCTGAACACCACATGGGGTGGGCACAAGGCAGGGTTTGCCCCTTGCTGCAGGTTTAGCAGAGTGGAAATGTGGCCATTCCCTTGCTGTGTTCCTTATTGTAGGTCAGAGCCCTCCTGTGCTGTGGAGTGGGAGGACTCGGGAGTGCCAGACCATGCTCTTCTGAAACGACAAACCAACCAACCTGACCTATTGGGAAGGGGAGAAAGGAGAAGAGGTGCCTTAGGTTAGGCTGAAACAGCCTAGCACACTGGGTGTGAGCTCACTGATGGTAATCTTTAGGGAAAAGGCCCTTTTCTCAGCCCCTCTTCCACACCTGACAGGAGTCCAGGCGGAAGGACCAGCGCAGGTAATCCCCAGAGGCTGATTTGCTTTTACAGTATCACAGTAATGATAAGGTTGGAAAAGACCTTAAAGATCACCAGTCCAACCTAAATCCAAATAAACACAGTAATCTAACATCTAGATCATCTGGATCATGCTGCTCAGCACCTCATCCAGCCTAACCTTGAACACCTCCAGGGACAGTGACTCAACCACCTCCATGGGCAGCCCATTCCAAAACTGGATCACTCTTTCAGTGAGAAATCTTTTCCTAATGTCAAGTCTAAAGCTCCCCTGATGGAGCTTAAGACTATGACCCCTTGTCTTGTCTCCAGTGGCCAGGGAGAAAAGACTGACCCCTGCCTGACTACAACCACCTTTCAGATAGTTATAGACAGCGATAAGGTCACCCCTGAGCCTCCTCTTTTCCAGGCTAAACAAACCCAGCTCCCTCAGCCTCTCCTCATAGGGCTGATCTTCCAGCCCCTTTACCAGTCCAGTTGCCCTTCTCTGGACTTGTTCCAGCACCTCGACATCCCTCCTAAACTGAGGGGCCCAGAACTGAACCAGTGCCGAATACAGGGGAAGGAGAACCTCCCTGGACCTGCTGGCCACACCATTCTTGATGCAGGCCAGGATCCACTGGCCCTCCTGGCTGCCTGGGCACACTGCTGACTCATGTTCAGTTTGCTATCCACTAACACCCCCAAGTCTCTTTCCACCTGAGAACTCTCTGAGAACTCCATTCCCACAAAGAAGATACTTTGAAGATGCTCTAAGCGCAGACTTGCGAATCAGCTTTCTGGGGTGCCAAGCCCTGGGAACTCTGCTGGTACCTGCTGCAACCTCTGCTCCCCACCTTGCACCCTGTGGGCTGGTGGCAGTGCTGGTGGGCACTGCCAGACACACTGGCTGCAGTGGTGGCCTGCCTTGGGCTCAACACCTTGTGTCCATCTTATGATTTATGTAGCTGATGGCAGAAGAACACAAACCAGAGCCTCTTGGGCTGCTCTGTGACAGTGCCGGGTGTTTTGCTTGGGGAAAACCAGTGTTGGGTTATTGCCAGATCAGAGAAAGGGGGTGTTGCAAGTGCCAGGGAAGTTCTGGCAAGTGCCAGAGTATCCCGTGAATGATGAACGTTGGCTTAGAGCTTTCTCACTTCCAGACTGGTTTGTCCACAGAGTGCTCGCGTGGGGAATTCCTAACCTGACTCTGCAGGGGGGACGATGAGCTGAGGGACTGCAAAAGGTCACTGGACCTCAGTCAGAGCAGAGCTGGGGCTCGTGGATCTGACTGCCCTGTGGACCAGCAGTTGTGCCTGCGCACCTTCAGCATGGAGTTGAGTCCCACCCGTGGGAATGGGCAGCTCACCAGCGTGTGCATTTGGAGAGCTTCTCAATCGGTGTTCCAGACCAGCCTTAAAAATCCTAGAGAGAGCTGTGATTTGCCAAGGGGAAGGGCTGCTGAGAGCTCTGCTCGTTCCTGGCAGTGTTTGCCTGTATTTTGAGAAACAAGGTTGTTTCACCTGTAGTGTGAAGCTGACGCCTGCGCGGTCTGCAGCCCCACTCCGCACTGCTGTCTAGGCTTTCGCCGTACTGAGGTGGTGGGTGTTGGATCCAGGGCTGAGATGAACATGGATGGCTGTGAAACCATTCGTTTTGCTTCTTGAGCAGAGCCAAAGTGTAGGGATGCTGTGGGGGAATGTTAGGTCCTAAGTTCTGCAGTGCTCATGTGTGTTTGCAGTGGGATTAGGGCTGCAACCAGAGGACGAGCACTGCACACCTGCGTGGCAGCTGTTTGCAAAAGCGTCTCCTGAAGCAGCAGACGTTCCCGCTCTGCAGAGATCAGCAGCTGGGACCTTGGTTGCTGCTGGTGCAGGCTCAGCTCCACACACACGTCCTTCTGTTCCACTACTGTTCTGAAAGAAGGAAAGAAAGAAAAAAGCAGCACCCGGAAGGACTCGGGAAAGTCTGGGAACAAAGTGTTCGTTGAATTTCTTTGACTATGCAGCTTGTGGTTGCTCACCAAGTGGTTGGGAGAGCAGAGTACGCGCTGTCCTGGGGTCTGACTGAAGTAAGACTGACTCCGAGGGCAGCTGTGATCCTTCAGGAGCAAACAGTTGCATATCTGGTTTTATCCTGTGGCTCAGGGCCCAGGCAGTAATGTGTGAGCCTCCTGCAGCAGCAAGGGCAAGGTGAGGTTGTTCTCAGCAGAATGGAAGGAGAACAATTTTTAATTGAGGATAAACAAGGATTCCTTCTCTGAGAGGGACAAATTGCTGCTTTCTGGGAAGTATCAAAAACCCATCTCTCAGAGGCACCAGTGGGTAAAATAGCAGCAGGTAGGTAGGAGCAGGACAGGAGAGATATTCTTATCGATCTACTAAAAACTACCCTTATTTCCGTGGATTTAATAACAGAAGAGGCTACTTTCATCTGGAAACAGAGGTTCTAGTGGTTTGGTCTTTTTTAAATGCAAAAATAAATTGCAGGTTCCTGCTGCCGTGACTTGGGTCTGGTGGTCAGCTCAGGCCTCTGGGCTTCCCCTCTGGTGCCCCCTTCTCAGGTGAACCCTCTGAAGTGCTAAAGGCCACAAAACACCATCCCCACAGATGTTAGTGGGAGGTGAACTACCTTCTGTTCCTCTGCCGTCATCCTAATCTGAATCACTGCTTTAGTAGTAGGGAAAAAATTTACCACTGGGGTTTCCACTAGGCTTTGTAGCCCTGGATGGACAGCATAGCCAAGGCAGGAAGGGGCACATCTCTTTATTGCTTCTCTGTGCTTTGCTGGGATCATTGAAAGCAGACAGGAAGATTTTTCACGCTGTGCCCAGTGTTTGGTGGTTTCACCTGCTGTTGAAAGTCTCATCTAAACCTAACACCGAGGCGATGTGAAGAGGAACGAGCGTGCCTTTGAGCTGCTGTGAGTGGAGGCTTCTCATATCGAGCGTTGGTGTTGTAATCGTGAGAAGATAGTGATTCTGTAGCTGGTCCTCTGAGATGTCAATTAACAAACCTTCCCCAGCTTTGTGTAGCCTTCCAAAGCAGAAGGGTGGTAAGATCACATTTAAGTGGAGATGTTCGCTGTAGCTAATGAAGTGGATCTTCAGTCTTTTCTGTCTGCTCAGTCTGGCTCTGATTTTGCAGCGTTTGAGGTTTTGCTGCCTCCATAAAGGCTTTTAATGGACGACTGTCCCAGAGGACTTTACTCCACTACCGTGCTTTTGTTGTTTTCAAGCATTGCTAAAGATGTAGTCACAGCTCCTTTGCTGTCTGACAGCTGTGGGAGGTGGAGCTGGTGAGTTACTAAATGAGTGAGTGAGCTGGGGTTGGGGGCTGCCTCTGAGGGCTGGGGTATCTTAGGAGAGGGAGACAAGAGCACTCGCCTCTTGTTCATCACCCTGGCTTGGCTCTGGCAGCCAGCTCCGGTCTAACTCTGAATGCCAGTCCATCTTCTGAAGTTTGTCTGAAATTCATCTTGGCTTGGAGACAGGGAGCTGGGTGGGTGTGGAGAAGGCACTCGGTGCCAGTTCGGGGAACCGGCTTGCTGTCACATGTGGTTGGGTTCCACAGCACGGAGAGGGTTGGTTGATAGCTGCTGGTGTCTGTTTGTGAAGACGGGGCTCACTGGGCACCGGAGCTCCAGCGCTTCATCCAGGGAACTTGAAAGATGAACTCTTCTTCCCCTCAACCAAAAAGCCATTGAGGCCAAAGCAGTGTCACTGTTTGTATCTCAGGGGGCAGGTTGCACAAAGAGCAGATGATGTCAAAACCCCGTTAGAGTTGAGCCTTGCCTTTCTTGTAAGGCCCTGTGTGAGATTACTTGCTGCTGAGTGTTGTGTGCGGCTCTGTGCCCAGCTTTGGCAGAGGAGCCGGGCGCTGTTGCCCTTGGGCTGCCCATCGAGATGTGGAAGGTGGACGGCCAGGCATGTTTCGGGGCGGGTAATGGCACATCACTGGGTGCACAAGCAGAACCAACATGTGTGGTAGCTGAGTGCTCTGACCATGGCTGTGCCCCACTGCTTTCACCTGTGAAAACCAGCCCAGTTCTGTGGTCTGTTACACCTAATTCACTTTGTGCTGAGAGAGATGGGTACAAAGCAAAGTGTGAGGTGTGTGCAGTTCTGTGTTGCTGACCTCCCCTGCTGCGGAGCACTGCTTGTCCGCCTCAGGATTGCTGCCCAGGTCTGTAGAAGCCTCACATGGCCATACAAGTTGATTTTTCTAATTTTAGGCGTTTTGTCCCCAGTCAGATCCCTAGGAAGGAAGCAAGCCTCCACGTCCAGCCTGTAGTGTGCTGTTTACCAGAGGTGGAGCAGGCTGGATTAGAATATCCTGTTTACAAGTCAGGAGTGTGGTATTTGCCCAGCTGTCCTGAGGGCTTTCAGCTTGCTAGACTGGGACAGGCTTTTCTGGTGGTCTGAGAGTCCTCTTGTTCTGTTGGAGTGTGGCCGCGAGCACGTGCAGCGAGCACCTCCCTGGATGGGCCTGACAGCCACAGAGCACACTGGGCACTTCACTGTGGCCAGGGCAGGGAGACCGCAGCTTGTCAGGTCAGGTACTTGAGGACTAAAACCTCTTGTGAGCTGAAGGTGGGCAGAATGTATGGAAAACAACTTTCTGAAATTGCTCCTGCAGGAGGATATCCTTACTGGAAGGCAGATCCACCCCGCTCCTCATGTTCTCGGAGCATCCCTGAGTCGCTTGGCTTGCAGTGACTGAATAAAGTCTGGTTTGGAGGGCTGAGATTGTGGATTTTTAAGTCACTTCCAACTGAAACAAATATCCCAGTCTGTGTGCACCTGCTCTGGTGTGAGCAAACCTGGATGGGCTTCTGGAAATGATAAAGAGCCTCTGTGCAGCAGGTGAGAGCTGGTGCCGGTGGCACCTCTGTGGGGTGAGTGGTGGCAGTATGGGGCTACTGAGGATGTGTAGTGCTTGTGGAAGGAGCTGCTAAGCATGGAACCAAGTGTGATTAAGTAATGCGTTTTCCAGACTGTTGTGTTTGTTCTGCAAAGACTGTTATCTAAGGAAATAGAGAAATGCACCTGGAAACTTGGAGAGAAACTTGGGCTCCCTATTTAATCATGAAGCAGTCTGAAATATGGGGAAGGCAGCTGTAATGTCTGATCTTTCTGTGCCGTGCATTAGGGTGGTGACTCACACAGGCCAGGGCAGGAGGGTGTACTGACCATGCAGGTGTCGGTGGCTCCCATTTCATACAGAAAAGAGGATGCAGGGAAACTAAGTGGTTTGCTAAAGGCAACCAGGAAAGTCAGAGCTGGAGAAGGGTTTGAGCGCAGTGGCATTGCTGGCTCTGTACTGTGGTCACTGTCGTTTAGATGGGAAAGTCTGCTGTGTGCAGGGGTATGCTGTTACACCTGCGTGGTGTCAGGAGGCAGAGGAAATAAAGGTAGAAGCTTTAAGTGCTTTGTTTATTGTCTGTTTGCGATAATAAAACTGTTTCAAGTGTCTGTAAACCTGCCACTGGAAACAGCTTAAGTGAAGGAACAGGCCCATGCTCTGAGCTGCATTAAGCTGGAGTAAATTGAAGGTGATGGTGTAGACAGGCATCCCGTCCTGGAGATGAAAGGCTTTGTTGACCTGGTCCCTTTGGGCTGTAGGAGGGTGCACGTTCAGATACTCAGCGGAGGAGGGACAGCAGGACAGGGAGAGGGCTTTACAGGTACACTTGGAGCTCCCAGTTGTTCATTCCCAGTTGTGCTCTGCATGACCTCCCAGTGTCTCCTCACTCTTCTAATCCCAGCAATCCGAAGGTGTGTGTAGAGGCAGGATTTTCTTCTGCCTTCTTTTATTGGTCAGTTGCTGAAGTTACTGGTGAGTCCCCTTGTGTGTAGTTGTCAACTGAAGTGGTCAGCTGAGCTCTGAGTCACGGACAAAGCAACCCCAAGCGGCTCAGACAATGCAGGAGCCACAAGAACTACTCAGTCTCACAGTTCATTGCCTGGGAGCAAAAGATCTTCCTGCACATGCCAAGCGAGAGGTATGAATCATCCTGGAACTGCCGTGTGCTAAATCAAGAAGCAGAGAAATGAATGAATATTTGTAAACCCAGTGCCAGTGTAACCAAACCACAGGCAGAACAATAAGGCTCTGATGCGCCTTGTGCCGTTGGGAGGCTCCGGGGCCCTTGGAGCTCCACACAAAGGGCAGTTCTGCAGACGCACGCGGGCTGTGGCTGAGGCAAGAGAAGCTCTGTGCAGATAGTGGCAGTGATTTCATGGTTCAGAGCAGCAATTTCACATACAGCACGAGGCAGTAATTGTTTGCTGGGCTAGCTTCAGGCTTTCGCTGTGCCACTGGCTGGATCTGCTTCAACAGTAGCAGAAGCCTTTCAATTTCCAGCAGCTGCTAGTCAGAGTTGATACTGGTTCCTGTAGCATCTCCCGCTGCAGAGAGCTGACCTGGAGCTACTTTGGTTTAACGCAGCAGCACAGACATGTCCTGGGCTCAGAGCTGAGGGGAGGGTGTTTTGAGAGCCGTTTCCACAGCCTTCTGTGTTCCTAAGCTCTTGCCTGTCACCGCAGTCTACGTTTGAAACTGGAACATTTCCAGCAAAATAGGAATAGGCTGAGCCCTGCTGACAGATGGCACTGGGCCCTCAGGCAGGTAGAGCTGAGCTCCTGTGTCCTGCTCAGCACTGCTGGTCCTGGAACTGGTCCCAACACCTCCCTTTGCGGCCATGACCTCTCCCAGCAGCTTTGTCCTACCTAAGCCACAGCCTTGTTAAGCAGGAGGCAGTGTGGAGGCAGTCAAAGCTATTCCAGGAGTCGGGACCTAGAGCTTGTGTCTACAAGGACTGCAGCTGAATATGACCTTCACCTGTAACCAGACAAACTCATCTCAGATTTTGATAAGTTTTGCGTGTGCCTGCCTCTGCCCCAAGCCTGTCTGCTGACTGAGTCAGGGCACTGTGGTGGTGGAGGTCTTTCTAAGCCAGCAGATACTTACCTCAAGGGCCTCAGGAGTTCATTGGTGAGTTTCTCCCTTTCCTGGAGGAGGCAGGCAGGCTTGGGGCAAACTCGGTAAGGGTCAACAATGACAGCTGAGGTTCCTGGTCCTCAGCCTCCTTGTCGTGCTTTGTGTAAGCAGGGATTTGTGTCAAGTGTTGTGGCCCGTGCTCCCCCAGTGTAGCCTCCAGCATGCTTGTATTGGCAGGCCGGAGTCAGGTCCCTCCTGGTCGCAGGCTGTGTCTTGTCAGGGGAGCTCAGTCAGTCAGCCTGAGCATTTCCCACTCGCCTTAGTCTGTCATTTTCAACCTTCCTTCAGGCTGTGGTGTGTCCTGGTCTTCCCTGGGGCAGAGGGCAGTGCTGGTAGCCTAACCACATGGTTTCTCTGTTGCTGCTGAGCATGTCCAGGACAGGTTGATTTTTTCGTGACTCGTCTGTACCAGATTTCCCGGGAAAGAGCTCTGCCCTGCACCCTATGTAGGTGCCTTGTTCTTCTATCTGCTTCTGACTGGAAGGTGACGAGTGTGTCGGAAGATCCTCCTCCTGTGGTTGTCAGAAGGAAAGGAGCATTTTTCTCAGCACCACAGCTGTCATGGTGCAGGATGGTAGCTGCTGCCGGCTTGGGCAGGTACATGCAGTGGCATGGCTGCACAGGCTGAGGGCAGCTCTGCTGCTTCACTGTCTCCTTAGTAGAATAGTTTTTCAAAGGTAGCAGCAACACCCTGTGTAAACCTGCCTAGGCTGGAGATCACTGGTGGCAGCACTGCAGCCCGTGTGGGAGCATATCCTGTGGCCAGTGACACCTGCAGGCATCTGGCAGCCCCTCTGCAGCCCCTCCGCTCTTGTATGTGGCCCCTGTTACAGCAGTTAGATTTCTTGAGCTGACTTAGGGGTTCCCTTCTCTCTTGTCTCTGGACCTGAGCAAAGCCTTTGACACTGTCCTGCACCACATTCTGGTTTCCAAGCTGGTGGAACATGGCTTTGATGGGTGGACCACTAGATGGGTAAGGAACTGGCTTGATGGCCGCATCCAGATAGTGGTTGTCGATGGATCCATGTCCAAGAGGAGGCCAGTGACAAGCGGAGTCCCTCAGGGATCGGTCCTGGGACCAGTCTTGTTCAACATCTTTATTGGTGACATGGACACAGGCGCTGAGTGCACCCTCAGCAAGTTTGCTGACCACACCAAGCTGTGTGGCACAGCAGACACGCTGGAGGGCAGGGATGCCATCCAGGGGCACCTGGACAGGCTGGAGAGCAGCGCTTTTCCTCAGCACTTCTGTGCTTGCTCTGCGGTCACAGCATGGCTGTGTGTGTCCCCATCCACTTGTGGAGCTGTGCGGGTGCTCATGGCATGTGTGGACGGCTCTGCGGCCCTTCTTCCTGCAGTTAATGACTGGCCTCTTGGAGAAAAGCTCAACATCCTCCGTAAACCCTTCTGTTGCTTCTGATGGTTTAGTGGGGCAGTGGCAAAGAAATGAGGCAGTAACTTCTTTTTTCAAAGCAGTTCATGGCTGTGGCAGCTGTGTGCAGGAGAGCTCATGGACAGAAATGCCAGTGAATTACAGATGGGATTCTGCTGTTTGAGTAATGTTGGGTGTAAATCTTGCAGTCATGCAGACTGCCTGTAGCTGCCAGTCTCAGGTACAGGGCTGGCATGAAAAGGTGGGCAGGAAGGGAGCTCGAAGGACCCACTGGCTGCACTGCCAAGAGCAAACATCAGCCCAAGATTTGATGCTGAAGCAATAGATTTCTTGTTTCAGATGTGAAACCCAGGGTTGTTGCAAAGGTGGTGCTATGTGATGAGACAGAGCAGTTAGTGGATGCTGTGCTGCTGCTGGGGGTCATTCCTGCAGCTGCCGGCTGAACAGAAGCCTTTTCCTATCACTGTGATCATCACAGTGATCAACAGCCGTTGTCAGTCACGCGTTAACGCGTGGCAAATAACAGAACTTTTCCATAAGCTTTGGTTCTGAATTTCACGGCCTTGGATGGAGTCTTGTTTCTGTTAGCAGAGCTGAGCTAAGGACCAACATGGGAACAGCTTGTTAGCAGTGAGCTGGTGGGTCTAGCTGGCAGCTAGCTGGTCCTGCAGCCTTAGCTTTGGACTCCAGCACCTGTTAGTACTGAAACTGGAGTTAACACTGAGATCAGGATTAAGGTTTTTAAAACACTGATCTCTTTATTGTGTTGCTTTCCATTACTGTTCCATTTGACAGCCAGGCAACAGCAGTGTTGTGCCAGGACGGTGAGCTAGTGAATGAGACGGGATCGCGGTGCGCAGCCTGCGTGGGCGGCTGCGTGACTGCAGACAGGGGGCAAAGAGAAGGCTTTGGGGTTTGGACCGAACTGCTTTATTAGTGACCATTGGACAGAAGGTGCTGGAGCACAGCTGTGAAGGTGTCGCTGAATTATCTCTTGGATGAGCAGAGTTATTTCCAGAACGTGTGGGTGCCCCTGCCTTCTGGATCTGTCTTCAGCCAGACTTGGTCTCTGTACGCAGGACCCCCCATCCTCCTGTCTTGGGTTCGGTTCCACGTGTGGTGCTCAGCAGCCTGCTGCAGTTCGGGTACTTGAATCTCTTTGGGAAGAGGAGCTCACAGATTTAAGGCCAGATGAGGGTATCTTAAGTGTTACGAATCGATGGCTTGGAATTGTTCTGGGCAGCCCTGGAGGATTTTAACTTGGGTTCTCTTTCTGTTTTGCAGGTATTTGTATAAAATGCGGCAAAGGTGTGTACGGAGCAAGCCAGGCTTGCCAGGCAATGGGCAACCTCTATCATACCAACTGCTTCACGTGCTGCTCCTGCGGTAAGTCAGATCTAGCTTATCGCCGCCTCGTTCCAGGCGGCTGCCTTCTGCGGCAGATACCCCTTTAGCCAGCAGTGTACGGGTGAGACCTCATCCTCCCTACTTCCTCAGGCAGAACTCCTCTGCAAGGCTTTAGCTTCAGAAGTTGTTTTTAATTTGCTCTCTGTAAGTGTTCAGTGGCCTTTTCCTAAGCAAAGCCCCAAAAAGGGCAGCGTTTTCCAATGGCTTCAGCCTGGCTGTTACAGCAGCACCTGCCTCAGATCACTGGTGTTTATGGGGCAGTCGTGTGCTTTTATAATTTTTACAGAAAAGAGATGAAATCTTGCAGCCCAAACCGTGTCCTCCCCCACTGTCTACTTGCCCAGCACGTGCACTGGTCATTTCTGCATCTGCCTGGCGCTCAGAAATTGCACTCTTACAGGCAGATGTGATCAGAACGCATGCGGACTGTGTTGAAATTGCTCGTGCCGTGACCGTGTTTTGTTTGTGTAGGTGAGGCACTGGCTCACTCTTGCTGTTGTCAGGACCTCCTTGGATTTCTGTTTTAATGCGAATGCCTCTGGAAGTTGATGTGTTCTCTGTGCAGTTCGAGAGGTCGTGGGTTTGCCAGGGGAAGCAGCACTTGCCAAAGCGTCTGCCTTCAGTCAAGCTTTGAGGACTTAAGGTGGAAACTTCCTCAGCGTCCTGTCTGTAACTGCTGAGAGCTCACAACTTCACACTGAGTTGAAGGGAAGTACCACAGCTCACTCAGTTTTCAGATGATTTTGTACCTTCGCACATGTATTTAATGTAAATGTGAAAATATTTGCCTGGATGTTGAAGATGTCGTGGTTACACACACGTGCAGCCAAAGACTTCCCCTGAGCAGAGTATGCTGAGCACAAATTGTTTATGAAAAGGATTAAGGATTAGAAAAAGAGTAAAATACTACTGGCATAGAGTCAACTCAGATTGATAATGAGGATGTGTTTTTCACACAGAGTGAAGTAAAACTGGGTGTCAGATCTGTCACAGCAGTACAAGCCCTGTGTGTGTCACTCGCGCACATGTACCGCGTGCAGCTCCTCAGTGCCTAGTGCCTGATGTTTAGGTGACTCAGCTGAGGGTTCAGTGTCTGCTCCCTGCCTGCCTCTGCTTTATGCGCTGTGCTCAGCACCAAGGAGACACAGCAAGAAGGGAAGGAGCGCATGCGTGTTGCCGAGAGCGCTGCATTGCTGTGCAGTGAAAGTCTGCAGGGCAGCCAGCATCCTTGCACGCTTCTCCCTGCTGTTTTCTAACCGCAGGTTGTTGGACTGGAGCAGACTGGAGTTTTGGGATTTTTCTTCTGTAATGTTGCCAGAGCCACTGGCTGATACCTGCTGCTTAGGGAAAGACAAGCTGGTGGGTTACTCAATGCTGTGCATGTGGGAACATTCCTCCCTGACCCCCCTGGCCTGGAGCATGAGAGCTGGATGCCCTCAACTTGCATAACTGTGATTGTTACTCATCCCCGACTCACAGTCCATGTTTGGGTTGTTTGCAGCCACCTGAGCGTTTGGTGGTTTCCAAGTCCTAACTAGAGCTGGCAGTAGGTCCTGTTGTGTTGCACGTGGGGCAGTTGCTGGGAGGTGTGATTCATGGGAAAAGCCAAGCACTTTGGAGTTTGGTTAGGAAAAGAGCCGAAGGATTTGCTGCCAAGACTGCGGTTTGTGCGGGCGCGCCCTCGAGATAGTCTGTGGTGCTGCTGCAGGAGGGCAGAATGTTGCAGGAGCCATTGTGCATCTCTGGGATAAGTCGCAGCCAGTGTTAGCCCCGTGCTTCCTGCTTCAGCACCTGTCGCCACAGAAAGTTAAAAGTTGTTTCAGGTGTCTGCAGCTGCACTTCCAGACAAACCCATTAATGCCAACCTCGGGGAGAGGGAGGTGGCACTTTGAGAAGAGGCTGTGGGGTGGTGGAGATGAATGAGTCTCAGGAAGGAATGTAATCTTGTCTTCTGGTGATTGCAAGTCAGACTTGGGCAGCTGCCCATGTGAGAGCCCAGGCACCTTCAGGTACCAGTGGCTCAAAAATTGTTTCCTTTGTCTCGCTTGGTGGTCACTCTGGTAATGCTCCGGGCTTTAGGAAAGCACAGAGGGGTGAGATGTGGGTTATGCTTTTGGAGGTGTGTGGTCGTTCTTCATTGCTCTCTGTTCCACCCAGCTGTGGCCCGGCAGGGTCTGTGCTTGGCTCCAGGTCAGCAGGCCAGTTCACTGACCAGGTCCCTGCTGGGTGGGGAGGTCAGGAGCGGTTTCCAGTTCATTTAGTTCAACTTCAGTAGACAATCTGTTTTTCCTAAGGGTGGCTCATCTGGTTGACCCAGTTGCAGGCCTTTCTTCTGTGGGGATATCTCAGAAGTTGAAGGAAGTGTATGTAGGATGATGGGTGCCTTAGCAGAGGGTTTCACTCTGAGGGCTGTGTTAGCAGCTAGCATTGGCAGCCCCCAGGAGAAGGCAGTTGTTGGTAGGTAGCTGCAGACAGAGAAATGACAACCATTTCCGTCCCCCGTTTCGGGTTATCAGCAGGCATGTGGTCAGTAGGTGGCTGGTGGTTTGTCTCTGTTTCCCTGAAGAGTGGTAACTGCATTGTGTTAATTATTGCGGCATGAAACGCCTGACTTTTGGTGGTTATTTTAATCCGTGAAGGTTGCCTGGCAACTAACGATGGGGACTCTTCTCAGTGCCGATTGCCTGACCATAGCTGTAGTCCTCCCGCGGTATTTTGTGTTCATCGCGTGGAACCCGTCACAGATGGCACCGGTGGCCCTTCCAGGGGTTGGGAAACCAAAAATACACCAATTATCTTCCAATTAACAAGGTTTCTGCTAGTTTCCTGTGTGTCTGTAAACTCCACAGAGAACCTGGTGGCTTCCTCACACAGCTGTGCGTTTGCAGGGCCATTACAAGATTTACTTACACTTCTGCACGTCCTTATTAGTGTCTGTTAGCTGCAAGTCCTGACTATCTTCATCTGAAAGCCACCTCTGCATCGGGGTTTTTCGTTTGTCCTGACATGCTTTTCTTCCCCCTCTTCTTGCCTTCTTTTCTGCCCCTTCAAACTTTTCCCTAGGAACACATCTCAGCTTCTCTGAAAGAATCTGCTGCTGGGCTGCTGTTGTTGACTTCATCCCTGCAAAGGGGAAGAAATGCAGCTGATTCAGAGCAGAGTGCAGGTGGGTCACTGACATGATCATCAGATGCTTCTGTTTCATATCTCCAGGTTCTGTAGTTTTTCAGTTATGACCTAAAAACAAAGGGGGAAAACAAGTGGAAGGGAAAAAGTTAAGAGAAGGAGAGAAAGGAGATCTGTGCCCTTGTCTGAGTTTCTCCTGTATGTTGTGTTTGTGTATTTAGCAAAGTGCCTGGTCAGCAATGTAGTGATGTCCTTGATCCTGTCCTCATCTGACACCTAGACCCCAGGATGCCACAGCTCTCGGAGACAATTTCAAAATTGAATACTGATCATCTTCGCGCCTTCACCGGTACGGCAGCTCTGTCGCTGCGTGTGCCAGGCCCTTCACCGTGGCAGCGTTTCCCCAGTGTGCTGGAGAGACTGCACTGCAGGGAAGGGAAGGGAAGGGCAGCCCTCCGTGGCCCTTGAGTTCCTTCTGCCTGTGTTTGCTGGCATGCGCCTGCTCTAGTGCCGTGGGATCCAGACTTTGCTGCTGCTTCCCTGCAGACGTGTTTTGTACTTCGTTTCAAACAAACACAGTGGATTTCTGTAGTGAGGATTGTGACTGCATGTCTGTACCTCTTTCTCCAGAAAGTGAGAAGTGAAGTTGCTGCCTTGCCCTGGGCACTCTGAAATCTTACTGTACCCTGTTCACCTCCAGGTTTGACCTGTGAGGCGCATCACAGGCTTTTCCTGAGTCTCCAAGCTCACAGGGTGTAAAGACTCCAGACTGCTGGCAGCAAAGTGCCCCTTCCCAAGGAGGCAAGACTGACTGAGACGATTCTGCTTTGCAGCCACAGAAACTTCCACTTTGTCCTTTCTCACCTTTTCCAGGCTTCCTGTGTAGTCCTACAGCTAAGTAGTTCTCTGCTCTTGTTCCTGTTACCTGTTTTCCTACTGCTTCCAGTCTTGGACTTCTTGCTGTCCTTTACCCTGGTGACTGCAGTGCATGGCAGGACCTCCCTTCTCCCCTCTCGCCAGGCCACACACCCACCTCTCACTCCAGCCCTGCAAGTCCTGCCTCACACGAGAGCTCTTAGCAAAGGACATGGTGTGAAGTTGAAACCTGGTTTTGCTGCTTCTGTTAAATAAGTCTTCATCCTCAGATGCTGCCTGGCACAAGGACTCTGTGGCTTTGCACCTCATCCCTGCATCCTATCATAGGATGTTAGGGGTTGGAAGGGACCCAAGAGATCATCGAGTCCAACTGTCCAGGCTTTGCTCCTAACAACCTGTGTTTCCTGGGTCTGTCAAGGGAGACAGGTGTCTGTGTGGCCTGAGCATTCGCACAGAGCAACCTGGGTTTTATCTCACAGGTTAATTCTACAGATAAAGGTTTCTGCTGCTGCTCTTTACCTTAAGGGTGCTTTTGCTTCTCCCGAGTCTGAAAAGCAGCTTCCAGTAAGAATCCTGCCTTGTACGTACAAACCCAAAGACGTCGTTCTTGTAAGATCTGTCCTCACACTAGTACAGTCCACAGCAGCAGCAAGTTCTGTCTGACCTGTTTCCTGCTGGCAAGGGATGATAGTAGCAAACGGCAGAGAATTCCACAGCTGAGAGGACTGACAGTTTGGTGGCTGCAGAAGGTTGAATTGGCCCCATGAGAGGGAGGATAGGCTTTTGTGTCACTTGCTGCGGGCTTCCATGTCACCTTGGGCAGATGACTTAGCCTGCGTGGCCTTACCCAGGTAGAGAGAATTCTTCTCACCTTTGTCACGTGGGAGATACGGTGCTGGTTTCATTCATACCTGGGTTCGTTTGAGATCCTGAGGTTGAAGTGCTGAACGAGTGGAAGCTCTGTAAATGATTAAGTAATTACAGGTCTGTCACCGATAGGTGGTTTGGCTGGAGGAAACTCTGGCAGAGTCTGGTGGCCAGGCCATGCAGCTGAAAACACTTACTTGCTCAGATAATGCATGTGTAGAGCTCGCAGAGACCCATCGTGGGGATGGACAGCGTTAAAGACACGGACCAGTGCGAGCCTTGAGAGTTGCTGCTTTCCCAGCACCGCTCCCCAGAGCCCTCGGTTCCCATTGCTCTTCCCAAGCCAGCGTTGTGTTTTTAATTTAAGTGTCCAAGGAATGCTGGGGGCTCCAAATCGGATGTGAGACGCAAACGGACCAGAGCGGCGCCCTTGGCGGGAGGCCAACACAAACAGCCATACGGTCTCCTCATTGACGTGACCCGGGAGGATTGGCTGATAATGGCTGCAGAGGGCTGGCCCTGGGCACCATGGAAAGTGCTCTGGTGACCCCTGGTATTTGGCCTGAGTGGAATGTTTTGCTGGCTTATAGAGTTACGGTCATAGAAGACCAGCTTGGTTCTGGTAAACCAGCTTCTACAGGTCACCTCCCAGGGTCGTTTATCAGCAGTGGATGTTTTCTTCTACCCTTGCACTACTTAGGACATTTCAGCTTGGTTTAACCCAGGTAGGGGAGAGCTTTCCTTGCTGCCCACTCTTCTCTGCCTCTAAACACAGCACAGGAAGAAACTCAGTGAATTTTTGTCCCTCTTCCAGTAAGTACCTCACTTCCAGAAAACAACCCTGCCTTCGACCAGAACTTGCACAGGGACTTAGGCTGATGGTCAGTCCCAGCCAAACCCAGTTTCAGTAAGTGTTGCAGTGCCCTTGACTTCGTGGAGAGCGGCCTGAGCTCTTCGCTGGGCAGCAGGAGCCTGCTCCCATGGCGCTGACGTTGGCAGCCCTAGCTGGTTTGCCCTGCCTAAGCGTGTTTCCTGTACCTGTCCAAAGAGCAGCTTGTTCTGCAGTGCTCCTGGCAGCAGTAAGAAATGATTCTGTGGTTTAGTGAGAAAATTCAAGTACTTTACCGACATAGAACCGAAACGTGGGTACCCTGTAAGATGATCACAAAGGTTGCTTCCAACCAACATGAATCTGTGAACTGACACAGACAAACCAGGAAATCTTCATCTCAGACTTGATCCCACAGCCTTGGCTTAGGAACAGTAAATACTTTTTAAAGCAAACCTGAAGCAGAACCCCACCACGGCCTCCCTGATGGCCATCATCCAGTTGTCTCCAGTATTCCTCCATTTATAGGATTGTTGACTCAGTTTGGCTGTTCTCAGGACTGGTATCTGATCGAGTGCAGGCAGTGCTTTGGCAGTCAGCAGAGATAAGGCGGTACGCTCTGGTGTCGCAGGGTGTCTGCATACCGCGCTGGGCTGCGGAGGGGGAAAGTAGTCTGGCTGGGGCTGGTACCCAATACCTACTGCTTTTGTGCTGCCCCTTAAACAGTTGCCTTCTCTTAAAGTGGTGGAGTAACTTTGCGCGTAGCCCTGTGTTGCCTAACGCGGGTGCCCCCACAGGCTTAGGGCATACAGGGAGTGAGGAGCGGTGTTTTGGAGGACAGCACAGAGCATTTGCTGCTCCTCTTCTTGTGTCTCTTCTTGGTCTTTGATCTTGGGCATTGCCTTGGCAGCCAGCCTGTGCTGGGCACGGGACTCCCACCTCCTGCCTTCCTCTGGCAGGGGCTCTGCTTCCAGCAGTGCTCCTTGTTCCAGATGCCTCCGTAGACTCCTTTCTCCTCTCCTCCAGCTCCCAAGCTGATTTTTCTTGCCTAAGACAGCTGAGCCCAGACTCGGTTTGCCCCACTCCTGTAACTTGCACTGTGTTTGGAATAGCAGTGACAAAAGTGAGTTATGAGCCAGGCAAGAAGTAGGCAAAGAAGCAGAGGAGAGGAACTTGTGAAGTATCTCCTGTAAGAAGAAATGAGTGTGACAGCACAGCCAGGTCAGCTAGGGTAGGGGACATGTGCAGAATGCGGCTGTTCGTACCAGCCAGCTCTTGCAGTTGTTCCTGTGCAAATGAGGGTTGTCTGAGTTAGTGGAGATGTAAACGCAAGGATGGGTTTCGCCATCACTTCTTGTTGCTGGCTGCTCTGTCTCAGGGGCTGGCTGAATGTGTGACAGACAACACAAGTGCGGTGTGTCCTAGTGCTGAGATGGGTTGAGCCTGCTCAGGGTTGAGCCTCGAGCACCTCGCTCCAGTGCAGTGTGTCCTAGCACTGAGCTGGGTTGAGCCTCAGGCTCCAGTGCAGTGTGTCCTAGCACTGAGCTGGGTTGAGCCTCAGGCTCCAGTGCAGTGTGTCCTAGCACTGAGCTGGGTTGAGCCTGCTCAGGGTTGAGCCTCAGGCACCTCGCTCCACTGGCTGACTCCGCACTGTCCCTCCTCCAGCTGTGCTCTCTGCAAAGGTCTTTCCTGGAAATAATGCAAGTAACTGACGAGTCAGTGGATTCCTGACCTTGGGAACCACAGCAGTGTCAATTCAGACCTATGGAAACAATCAGTTCCAGCAGTGCAGTGGTCTCTCTAGCAGCAGCCTCCAGAGAGGGGTGCACACACCCCAGGGAGTGCTCCAGACAATCCTTTGGGGTGTGGGAAGGAGGTACTTCAGTAACACGTAACCTGTTAGGGCTGCGTGCACACCCACTTCCCACTGCTGGGGAGCACCGTTAAAAACGTTTGGAGACCACTGCTGCAGAGGAGGAGAGCCCAGAGAACACCCCGCCACCAGGACTTGGGTGTGTAGCTGCTTTTCCAGCCGGCCCGCGTGCGGGGCTAGGGAACGGGATTTGTGAAACCAGCAAACCAGGGAGAATTAGAAGATGGACTAACCACGTCTGATCTGAGCGTGGCTGAAGGCAGAGGTTTTCATTGTCTTAGTAACCACTGGCTGTAGTGGGAGCTGATGTCTCATGCTGGCTAGGGAAGAGAGGAAGGAAGTGGGTTTACTGTAAAATTGATTGCATCTACTTGGGCTCTTTCCAGTTGAATCCTGAGTGAAGTACATTCATCCTGAACTAATCAGTGGGGAGAACTGGCTGGAATATCACTCCTTGAAAGGGAAGCTAGGTGTTGAAGGAACAATATCGTTATTGTACTTGTGTGTGTCCTGTCGGGAGTCCCACCTACTCAGCTGTCTTGGGAGGGGAGCTCGTGTTTACCTGCTACAGGAGGCTGTGGTCAGCCCACGCAACACATCAAAGATGGGACATTTGGGAGGGTGACTTTCTGATGATGGCTCACACTGGCTGAGGAAGCCCCAGTTTGTCCAGGATTTCAGCACAAGTAGACGTTTCAGGTCTGTTTACGGCACAGTACCCTGCAGTGCTGTGTGAAACACTTGCCAGAAACCCCAGCCAGACTGTGTGTCAAGCTAAGCGAACAAAATCTGAATGAACGTTGTGAGTGTCAGGGTATTGTCAGTGGGAGCAAGAGAAGTCATCTCTGTGCAGTTTGTTCAAAGCTGCTGCTAAATAATCTGAACCCCAGGAATGTGCTTCAGAGCCAGCGCAATGCTTTACTGCTCCGCCATCCTGAGACCGTTTGTGTTTTGCTCCTCTGCCTACTGACCTTGTGGAGCTTCCTCGCTGTTCTTGGGGTTGTGATTGTTCCCTTTGTTGCAAGGGAACGAGACTTGAGCTGGGTGAGCTTGACCTCACAGAGGCGAGGGTGCCGTTGGTGTTGGCTGCTGAGCGTGGCGTGGACGTGGCGCAGACTGAGCGCTGCTGGTGTGTCTAGGCCAGTCAGCAGTGCCCTTTGATGCTGTTCACTCTGAGACGCTGACACAGATGATGCAACTGGGAGGAAGAAAGTAAGGAGTTCCTCTGCAAATCCATGCTTGTTTGTGTGAGATGAGGAGAATTCTTCTCCACACAAGACAGTTGAGGGAAATTGCTCATCTCCCTTGGGGCTCTCCTGCATGTTGCCACAAGATTGGACTGTATCCGCTCCTTTTGTTCCACATACCTTTGTGTGTAAAGCGTTAGGAGAGAATGCGAGCTGAGGCTCAGTCCATGAGGACATGACATTCAGCAGTCGGACTTTGCCCTCCAGTCATGACCCGCTTTCTGACCGTTGGCTTCAGAGCCCAGCTAAGCAGTGGTTTTCAGATGAATCAGTCCCACTTGCCTGTGCCCCCTGCTGTGCTGTGCAGAGGACCCGAGCTGAGCCTCTGACAACTGCTACATGAAAATATGCCTTGTTCTGGTGATGATCTGCATCCTGGTCGCTTCCCGATGCAGCCAAAGACTGAAGCTGCGGGTGCTGCCTGAGATAGCTCTCCTCTGGTCTGTGGGGATGACTGGGGAGGCTGCGTAGCTCTGTAGGACACAGCAGAAGCTTGACATCAGCAGAGGTGTAAAGCAGACAGAAGGGACCCTGTCATACAACATGCAGTGAAATAGTGGAACTTACAGCTGTAGGGACAGCGTGAGGCCAGAAACAGAAATGGTCTCATGGAGCAGTTGCTGCGGTGCAGGAAGGCCGTGAGCGCTGCGAGCTGAGAGTTCGTTCTCGGGAGCACAGCTTAGGCCAGCTCCCGTTGTACTGCTCGTCTGCACTGAGCTGCTGCTTCTGGCTGGAGCTGGAGCCAGGATACGGCACTGCACAAATCCTTGTTGCTGCCACTACGGTGGTTCTCACTGGAGCTTGAGAGAAAAGCACCCCCCTGCCACACTGCATGGGCAGCAGCCAGCAGGGCTGCTGGGGAAGGTTGGGTCTGCAGACTGGAAGGTTTGGTCTGGAGGCAGCTGCAGTTGGGTGGTGGATTTGTTTTGCCATAGAGGGGGCTGGTACTGGGACCCTGGTGTGGTGTGGTAACAGAACTTGGTCAGACCCTGGCTTACTGGCAGCAGCTGGAAAAGCGGAATCCCTTGCTGACAACAGGCAGGGCCTGGGACTGAATGATGAAACCTTCCCACAGTGGAAGCTGCTTTGGGCAAGGAGCTGTACGTCCTTCCTGCCCAGCTTGTTGAGTGGTGGGAGTCTTTGTCCGAGTCTTCCACAGCAGTCTGTGTTGTTTTGACACCCTTCGCTTCCTTTTTTGCTTCTGTAAACGTAACCCTGAAAGAAGAGAGACCCTAAACAGGTACCTTTGGAGCTTTATCATCTGTTTCCCTGTTGGCCTGTCCACTCGCAGAAATGTTCTCTGAGGCGCGTGTTCCTGTGCAGACTCGGCATAGCTGTTGGAGCAGTGCAGGCTGTTGCATTTCTGCTTGTGAATGGTGCTTGGCTTACGGTTTTCCAAAGGCCTTTTTAACATAAGGCCTTCTGTTGGAGCTCCCTGGAAGCAGTGTGTTCCTCAACGCAGCACCTGATGGGTGGTGACATGGGATAGAATAAATTACCCGAGTGGGACAGAAAGGAGGCATCTGCCTATTTTAACTTGCACAAAGTACCTGGAAGCTTGAAAGTATCTGCCGAGCGTGTAACAGGGTCTGCGCAGGAGTGCTCTGCCCCAGTGCCAGAGGTCAGGGATCTTCTCTGTCCCTGCAGCATTAAGGAACCCTTAAGCTAATAATGTGCCTGGTGTAAGTAGGAGGACAGAGAAAGGAAGAGAGAATTCCCCCCAGAGCACATGTGGCTGCTGTGCCAGCGAAGGTGGGGTTTTCCAGTAGGATGGCAGAAGATAGTAGCTGTATGTCTCCATAATCCTGCTGAAGATGGACAGGTTAAGACACGCTGCTTGGCTGGGGTGGAAAGACACCGTCCACCCAGGCATGGGTGTTGCTGGCTCTGGCGGTGTCAAACACTGCAGAGTGACCAGAGCAAGGTGTGCTCAGCCCCGGTGCAGAGGTGTGAGGGGTCTGGCAGCGCAGTGGTGGTTTCTGCAGAGGAACGGGCTTCCTTCAGTGACCAGCAGCAAAACCTAGGACAGACAGTGAAGTTTTTCACGTTGACATTGTGGCAGGTCAAGCTAAAGTGCAGAGGAGAGTCAGGGCACTGCTCTCGTGCTGGAGGTGGCAGAGAGCAGGACAGAGCCTGGACAGTAGCCCAGGAACGGGGATGACAGTTGTATTGTACGCGAGCAGACATCTGTGAGAGTCCCAGTAAGAGCTGGGCAGGGCAGTGGAAGTCGGGAGGAAGAGGAGCTGACTGCCACTGTCTCTGCAGGACAGATCGGCGCGAGGCTGAGAAGCAGAGCGATGCTGACTCTGTGCCACAATCAGTTTGCGCTGAAAAGCTTTTTGGGGGGTAAATGCGGATCGGTGGAGGAACCTAAACGATGGAGGAGTTTTCAATTCCAGTTTTAAAACCAATTCATTTAAACCAGAACCTTGCATTTTAAACCACTTGTGCCCTCTCCCTGCATCGATACTTTATAAAAGCAATCTCTTGCTCCCTTCCAAGAGCCTGTGTCGCTGCGTCTGCCTACCTGATGGCAGTGGTGGGTCAGGATTTGTTCACAGGCTCTGAATGCGCTTGCCTGAAAGAATCTGTGAAAAGGGAGAAAACAATCCACATCCTGTGCTGCACCTTCACAGGCCTCCAGCTGCGATGGCACCTTTTGTTTGCCAGAGTTTAAATTTCAAATAAAATCCCAGCATTCTTCGGAAAGAAAAAGGCCAAGGCCTCTCCCCTGCTTAGATTGTCAAATCCCAGCCCAGCCTGGCGCTGAATGGGCCGAGTCAGTGACCTCAGGCAGAAGGAATGCTGGTTATTTATGTAGGGCTTCTGCTATTTTAGCAGCAAACCTTTTCTTCTGGCTGGACAATGTTCACTGTTTTGTGTTTATGGCCCAGGAAAAAGCTGGTACAGCTGAGATTTGCATTGTAATGTCCCCGTAACTCCACACCCGGGCTGCAGAGGCTCTAGAAAAGCATAGCCAGGGCAGAGCGTTCAGAGGCTCTTTCAGAGGTTCTCCAAGAAACCACCCTAAAGATCGAGCTGCTTACACGTTGGCTTTGGTGCCCGTTCTCCCCCAGAGTTGTGCTCCTTGTCCCGAAAAGGCAGATTCCAGGCAGTTTCTTGACCGCCTACCAGGGCAGTGCTCACAACATTTTGATGCATCTCAAGCTAATATGAGCCTGCAGCTCGGGACTGTGTGTGTGAGAGAGATTCCTGCAGCCTGCTTTTCCTGGGAGAATGGCAGGTCCTGGCCCGCGGACGAGCCCGCGATTCCCAGTGGCTGTTAAAGTGTGCCGGGAGGAGCCATTGTGTGAGCAGAGCGCGCGTCTAGGATCCAGTCCCGCATTCCTCAAAGTCAATGGGAGTCTGAGCGTGAAGGGAATGCCGGATGGGATCCTGAGGCAGGGTGCAAAGCCCCGTGCCAGATCACTTTGAAAAGAAGAATACAGCCCAGCCACGGTGGCCACTTCCAGTGTTTCAGATTTCAAACGGCTGGAGTCTGTGAAAAGTGCCTTCTGCCAACACCCAGTGTCTTCTGTTCAGAGGAACTGGGCATCGGGGTAGGGGGGGTCAGTCCTAAACCCCCTGAAAGCCCTAGAAATTCACCCCTTCTTGCACGAAGCCTGAGCCACTGGGCATTGGGAGGAGGGGATGAGGTACTGTGTGGGATGGGGAGTGGCAGTTCCTCCAGTGACTGGGGCTGGACCCCTGTGCCACCCACAGCCCCTGGCACCTGTGACAAGCTGCAGTTGCAGTGCAGGACTCCTGCATGAGGAGGTTGTGCCCAGGTTGTGCGGTGGGTTTAGCCCATGGGGGGCTACCACAGACCGGTTCTGAACCGGAGCAGCCCCAGACCTATGCCAGAGGCTTTCGCACAGCTGAATCCCCGGGTGCGGCCTGGTAAAGCGATGGAGCTGGCGGTGCAGCTGGGCACTGGGCATGTCAGTACAGTCCATCTTGAGTCTGGTTTCTCTGGGGCAGCGCTTGGGAATTGCCCTTCCCTGTTCCAGTAGGTGGGAAATCTCTGAGCAGATGTTGGTGTTAATCATGCCAAGTGTGTTCACTGGTCGCTTTCGTTTGAAGGGTTTGAGAGACTCACTTAAGGTGCTAACAGGGAACCTCCAGCCGTGCTGGTGTTGCACCAGCTGCTGCAGAGGTGGCTCTGGAGCAGTTAATGAGCGCTAAGGCCCACGCGTTTGACATTGCTGGTTGGACCACGTGTGCACAGTCCTTTGGTGAGCCGGGGGCAGCCATGCTCAGAAAGTGGGCAGAGATCCTCACCGAGTAGCCCATTCTGCTGCAGAGCTGACAGCTGAAGAAATAAAAGGGGAAGGAGCCCCAGTGAGAGAAGCAGTGTGACAGGCGCTTCCCCTCCGCAAGGAGCAAGTTCCAGAAGTTAGTGCTGTGTGTGCAGCTGCTGCCAGCCAAGCCAGGTGCCGCTTCCCGGCTTGGCCAGGGGCTTGAGCAAGCTGCAGCCACCCTGCTCGGCCCTTTGGCTGCTGGCACCTGGATTGCTGCCCCAGGGGCTCCCTGCGGGAGAGGTGGCAGCAGAGCCAGGGTTTGTGCTTGTGTGTGGTCAGACCTACCCAGGCCAGCCCCTGGCCTGTCGCAGGTCTCAAATGAAATGCTGGGATGATGGCTTCCAATTGGCTGCTGCGCTGCTTCAACAAAGTGCTTATCTTCAGCAGTGGTTCCTGCAGCCGCACTCGCTGGTGTGGGGAGGTTTTACCTACGTTACGTGACTGAAGCAGTCCTGTTCCACAGGGCTGTGGTGGTTAGAAGTAACAAGGGCGCTGTTAGTCATCTTGCACTCGGTTCCCTCTAACGCTGACCTTTCCCACGTGAAGTGACGAGAAGAGGCACATGTAGCACGGGAGGGATGAGGGATCGTGATGGCCAGGAGGGAGCCAGCGTGTTTCTTCAGCGCTGGCAGTCTCGGGGACACACCAGGCGTTATCGGGGAGGCAAGGCTGGGGCTGAGCATTCCCATTACATCAGCAGGGAGCTGCTCACAGGAACTTGCTTACACCACAGCACTAGTGAATCACGACGATTACCCAGTGGCTGCGTGTTTGTAATCATCAAAGTGCTTAGAATATTATGGTGATGCTGGGTGCTTTCCAACTTCAAAGCAGACTGCAGACGGTAGTTACGGCTGATAAGCACCGTGACAGTGGGATGTGGCCCTCGCTTGGCTCACAGAGGGGGAGCAGGGATGTAGTTGCATCATCCTGCGTGAGAGGGCAGCTCCAAAACTGATAAACTTACCTCCCTATAGGCAGATACCCCACTGGGCTTTGAAGATGCTTCCCGGGCTAGTGGGGAGGGGCAGGACCTCTCCAGGGCTCTTTCAAGCTCTTCCTCAAGACCACAAAACCCAGTCTGATCTATGTTTTGTTCCATGAGGGCCTGGAGCAGCTTCTGACACAACCCTGGAAAAAAGCTTTACTCCATGTTGTCATCCACCCCGAGAAGTGCTGTGGGAACTGGAGAGAACAGTTGTGGACAGCCTGTGTCAGCCACGGGCCACGTTCCTGTTGTCAGCAGAGTCCGAGTCCTTTGCTAAAGCAAGACTTTCCCATTCTTAGTTTGCAGAAGGCAGAAGATGGTAACTGTGCAGGGGGTAATTGCTAAACGCATTTCAGTTCCAGACACTCAGAAATCTTCTCCAACAACATGGAGCTGGATCTGATTTTGTGCCTTTGCATGAAGCTCCCGAAGCTGCATTCTTCTGGGTGTTTGTCACGCTGGTTGCAAACACCAGTTGTGACTGCTCCTTAGGATGGTCACTGCCAGCCTACCTTTCATTAGCTGCTGGATCCTCTGCCCGACACTTGCGTGCTCTGCTGGAACATCCCTCCCGAGGCAGTGGAACCCCGTCACCCTGGCGCTCACCACCCTCCAGTGCCTGGGTGTCAGTCACGACATGTAAAAGTGACTTGCAACAGGCTGCTGTTGGCACTGTGAGTGCAGAAGCCTCATTTCCTGCGGTAGAACAGGGCTGTGGCACCCCCGGGGTCAGAAGAGGTTCCCCTGTAAAAGGCAGTGTTATGTTATGGCTGCTGGGCTGGGCGGCGTCTGCTCGTCCCACAGTCCCCAGTATGTTCCTGCCCACCTGCTGCTCCTCTGGTCAGGTGTGAAACAGAGCCTTTTCCTTGCTGCTTTTGAGAACTGCTCTGACAGGGCAGATGTGCCAACGTGGGCATCCAGCGTTCGTGAAGCCCTGTAGCGGTGAACTCTGCGCTCGGGAGCTCATAACTGCCCGTGATTGTCCTCAGGAGCTGTCAGCGAGTCGCATGGAGTTTGGTGGGAAACTCTGGCCTCCTTTGCTCCGCTGTTACGGGAGCAGATGCTACCTGGGGCCCAGCTGCCACCCAGGCAGCAGGCTCTGTGCAGCTGCAGGCGCTCTCCTGTTGGTGCCAGGCGCGGAGTGTGACCGTGGGGCGCTGTGGATTTGCCAGCTCCTCTGGAGGGCAGATGGGACGTACGGCGTTGCTTTCTTCTTAGGTACAGTGCAGCAGGGCTGCGGCTGTTTGTCTGATGGCTGCTGTTTCTGGTCATAACCATTGTACAGTCTCCGAACGAAACCCTCCTACGGCAAAAGGCCCGTCAGTCCTGCCAGCCAGCGTTGCTAGCAGTGGTCACTGCGAGCTCAGGCTCCTGGGCAGCCTCGTGAGGTAGGCAGCTCACAAGAGGTGCCTCGTCTTTTTTAGCTCAAAAATGGGGGAAACGGTGGCTTTCCCCAGTTCTGAAGGGTGCTGCTGTGTGAAGCAGGGGTGTTTTTACCACGCCGGCTGTATGGAAGGGGGTTGGCTGGCTGTGTCAGGCAGGCAGGGAACTTGCAGAGTGGCTGTGAGCACGAGCTGTGTCCTGGCTAGGGTGGAGGTGAGGCTGTTGGTGTTGCCGGGTTGGCGGTCGGCTGCCAAACACATTTGGTCTCGTGAACATCCTTGTAAGTTGGTCCAAAGCACTGTTTTGGCCTTGTTTTCTTTGGGTGGTAATCTCCCTGGTCTGAAAAAGCCCTGTCTGTGTTGCCTTCTGCTGTTGATGCCATGCTGAGGAAACAACAGGAGCAGAATTTGGGGTGTTTCTGTCAACCTGAGCTCTGCTGGGCTTTACACGCTGAGCTACGAAGCAGGATATCCAGTGCCTCCCTGAAATGGGGGTGGGTTCCTCTGCTGCAGAGCTCCTTCAGCAGCGCAGGTCAGAATTTGTCTCTCATTAATCTCTGCTGCTTGTAACCATAACGGTGTGTGGAGAGGGTGATGGCCGGTGCTTCTCCACCTGAAACAAACACCCCAGCTCTGCACCAGTGGTGTGTGTGAGCGACATGGAAATGCTGTGTCAGCAGGCCCAAGGCAAGTCCCTCTTCTGTCTGCAGGCAGCCATTTCATTTCCACCATCTACAGACGAGTTGTGTCTCAAGGCTGGGTCTGGCAGCCACCACGGCCTCTCTTATTCCTTTCTTTCCGTTGGCCTTCTCGTCACCTTTCCCTGGAGAGGTTTAATACAGTAGGAGGGAAGATCTAGAAACAGTTGCTCCTGCATCAGCTGAGAGAAGGCCCTGTGACACCCTGATTATTGTCACGGCCCTCTGCCTCGTTTCTGCGATGTGCAGGACGGACCAGATTTACCTGAGAGTCTTGGAGGAGATGGGGCAGTCTCAGTATGTTGCCTACACCACCAGGATCCTGGTCCCCACCAGAACAACCAGGCAGGTGGAAAGACAAGAGCTGACTGCACCTCCCAGCAGCCCAGGAACGCGCACACAACTCCCTCGGCTATGACAGTCACACCACCAGCCAGCCACATGCAGCGTGTGATTTCCCAAAAGCATTGACCAGATCTCAGCCCCTTTGTGCCACACACCGTTTCCCAGGATCAGACCGCAGTGGTGACACGTAAAAGGCACTTGGAACAGTAATGACGTGTTCCTCAGCACTGCCTGTGGAAACGGTGCAGAGTGCTCCTGCCCTCTGTGCTCGGCCAGCTCTGTGTCTCTGCAAAGATAGGACTTTGCTCTGCCTCGGCAGGAGACGTCCACGCTTCTTCTGTGGAGCAAAAGCTTCAGCAGTGACCAGCGAGAGCTCTTGTGTCCACCTGCAAATACAGAGCCTCGTGCCCTTGTCCTCACTTGGTGTTGCTGCCAAGGCAGCTGGTGAGCAGCCCCTGGCAGGCACCAGCCATCTGCTTGCCAAGGCTGCCAGTAGCTTGTGAGAGCATCCAGGGGTTTGGGAGCTTTGACCAGCAGGACCCTGGCAGAGTGGAGATGAGGTGAGCGGGGATGAGCGTGGTTTCTGTTCTCCCTCCCTCTCTGGTTTTATGCTCAAAAAAATGCCACTGATTGCAGCCGAGCGGCTCTGGTGTAAGACAGACCTCACCCACTGTGTCTCCAAACTGGTTGGGCCTGGTGCCTTCTGAGCTTGTGGGCTTTGTCTTTTTTGGTGGGACTCTGGAGTCTGTTGTCCATGTCATAGCTGTCGAGGGACCCGTCAGTTAACTCTGAGTGTTGGCTCTGTCCTCGGAGCTCCACAAGTGCTAATGGAACAGCAAATGTTCGGACACGCCAATGAAAACTCTTGTTCTCAGTGTGATGTTGTTTCTGCCTTTCCCTCTGTTGCGTGTGCCTTGTGCTGCTTGAGCTTCGCAGGGAGCTGGGGGGCAGCTGCTGTGGCCTTGGCTAACGTGTTAGTGGAGCCTCTGTGCACAGTGTCCCTCACTTGGGCCTCTGGAGACAGCCAACTGCTGGTGTTGCTGGCAGTGAGCTGTGCCCGCCGCCACTTCACTGGCTGCAGACGCTGTCACAATACACAACTGAGCATCTCAGTTGTGGACTCCCCAGGGAGGTCGTGGAGTCTCCTTCTCTGGGGACTTTCAAGGCCCGCCTGGATGCGTTCCTCTGTGATCTGTGTTAGATAGTTTTGTCCTGCTGCGGCAGGGGGTTTGGACTCGATGATCTCTTGGGTCCCTTCCAACCCCTAACATCCTATGAATCTGCCTCCCTATCATTTCTGGGTTTGGATCACAAATGTCCCAGGAAGCAGATGCTGGCTGAGTTCCCTGCCCTGTACTTAAAAATAGCACTCAGCTGATAAGGAATTTGTTACGGCAAGATGGAGCCGAGAGCCCCGCATGCACCTGGGTCTCTGGGTGGACCTTCTGTTGAGGGGAGGCCGGGACTGGCCACGCAGGCAGGCACAGCAGGGGTGACTTCATGTTGCATCCTGAGTGACGGGGGTCTGAGCACAGCATCCTGACTGTGCCGTATTTTAACAGGGCGAAGACTGCGAGGAAAAGCCTTCTACAACGTCAACGGCAAGGTGTACTGCGAAGAAGACTTCCTAGTAAGTAGATTTCGAGCATTTTAAATTGTTCCCTTACACTGGCTTGTTTGCTTTGAGAGATTGTTTTACCCTCCAGGGCCTCCTGCCCGAGCTGGAATTGGGAAGCATTTACCACTGGCTCTAGGGCAGGATCAGGCCCTCGGTTTGAAGTGGTGGCTGTGACACCCAGTACCTGCCCGCTGGTAGCCATCAGAGAGCGTAAACTATGGGAATAAACACTGGAGCTGCTCAAGCTTGGGACTTGAACCGCAGGCACAGAGCCTCGCCTGCCACGCTGGAGCTCAAAGTCAAACATCTGGGCAATACCAGCCGTAACGAGGGCAGGCGCTGTCATTGCCGTGCACAGCGTCGCTTTGTTGTAGGTGCAGCTGTAATCGCGGCTCTGCTCCCAGCGACATGTGGCTGCATTGCCATCAGCTACAAACTCTTAGCCGCGAAGGAGTGACTGACGTCTGCTCTGTGCATCCAGAGGTCTGTAAATGCTCTACTGTAATAGAGACCGGGTCAGGAGAGGAAAAAGGCAGCTTGTTGCTGAGCCGCATTGCTCCAGAAATACACCACCGGTGCAGTCGGGGTGAGGGCTGTGCAGCACCTGGGGAACGGCTCGGTAAGTGCCCGGCCACTCATCAATAGGAGCGAGGATGGTGCGGCTGGGAATGGGGATTGGAGAGCAGCGATGTGGTTTGTCTTGGAGGGGATGGAGAAGCAGTACCTTCAATGACCAATGGAAAGGCCGTTCCTCAAGAAGGTTGTGACTTCCAGAACAGCTGTCCGTTCCTGAGGAACGTCCCTGCCTTTTGCAAAGGAACGATTTGAAGTCCGTCGCACCACGAGCACGTGACTGGCAGACGCATTTCTCACCAGTGAGCCGACGGACGTTCCCGGAACAGGAGCCGTATTTGCCCTCCTGCTGCACCTTTACTCCCAGCCGCTACAGCTGGAGCCGGCTGACAAAAGCAGACTGTATGCGGTGCAGAAAACAAGCTCCTTGTCCCAATGTGACTGATTCACCTGCATTTTGGAGAGAAGATGGTTTTGTTCTTCCCGGCTGTTTGCAGCTCTCGTTCTTCCCTGTATTTCTGCAGAAGCACTAGGAGAGGGAGAAGAGGTGGAATGGGAGAGGGAGGGGCTCAGACCTCTGAGACTGTTATTTTGGACTGTGGTGGAATGTACTTTCCAGGGTCAAAACCTTCCATCCAGACTTAGGGAGACAGTTGTTCTCGCTAGTTTGGTAATTTTCACATAAACATGAGGACTTTAAATTCAAAAATCTCAATCCTTTGAGGAACATTGAGTTCCTGTGTGAGCAGTAAAAGAAGTCCAGTTCTGGCATCACCGGACTGGCAGGACAGGGGAGAGTGAGCTATGGCAGTCTTGCACGCTGTCCTTTCACCACTGCCGGGCAGGCTTTGGAGCTGTGCAGTCACGCCGGGGTGGTTGTGAAAAGTGTGTAGTAACGACTGAGCAGAAGGGGCCAGCGTGTGCACGTTAGGCTTGCAACAGCAGGATGATCTTTCCTTGGATGCCCAGGGCCAGGGGAGTCAGTGTCTCGTTGTCCCACTGAGGCAGTTGTGTGGTCTGAAGGGGCCAGTTTGCCCTCCCAGCAAGAGGCATCCTGATAGAAAGCAGCTGATTTGCAAAGGGGCAGCAGAGGTGGAGGTGGGCTGAAGTGTTCCTGCTAACTGGAGGAAAGGCAGGACAGAGCTGAGGGGCTGCAGTTTTTGTGGAGCTCTGTCCGTACCCACTGCTGCCTCTCTGTGTCCCATTAATCTGCTGCAGGTGCTTCTTCCTTGGCATTGCCAGGGTTTGCCCTCGTAAAGCCTTAGAAATTCTGGGCACCTGTTGGAAGATCAGGGCCCGTCCTCAGGGCTAGACCGTGCCTCTTGAAGTCAGCACTGTGCCGACACCAGCCGCTCCAGGGCGTGTCTCCTCCTCCACAGCGGCAGTCGCACTTCAGCACTGGAATGGGTCGCAGCCTGGCAAGTGCCACAGAGCTTTGGCTGTTGAGTTGGCTCAGAGCGGTCAGTGCGTGTGAGTGTGACAAGCGGACCTGCTAGCATCAGGCATTCGAATCTGGCCCCTGCTTTGCAAAGGGCTTTTGGTGTCTGGACAGCGGGTGGTAGAGAAATGTCCGTGTTCCTCGCGAGGAGCGGCTCCCGTGCACTGCCGTAAAGCTTCCAGAGCGCAGACACACCCAGCGGGAACTTCGGCAGCGGCCGCAAGGTGCATTCTTCTAGCAAATGGTGTTCCCACACGTCTGCTCTTACTGAGGGCACGGGTGAGCCTCCTCCGAATTAGGCACCTTGTTTTGCTTCTGCTTTCCAGGCAAGAAGTTGAGCAGTTTGTAGTCCCGCTTGCGGAGTTGCAGGTGGGGAAGGGGTGCCCTGTGGTGCAGTTTTGGAGGGGCCTGCACATCAAGTGGGTGCAGGCTTCCCACGCAGGGACGTTCTCTCGCTGCTTCAGTGCAGGCCGTGCTGGCGAAACAGAGTCAGTTATTTTGTTAAAGGAAATAGAGCAAATGACAGTGTAATCACCCCCTGAAGGCTGCCAGGACCCGGGTGGCTGGCTGTCCATCACAGGGACACTGTTCTGGGGAAGGGGACAGACCACGAGTGCCCTGCTGTACAGTCAGATGCTCTGTTCTGGTGATTAGCTGCTGCGTAGTCACAGGCGAAGGAAAGCAGCTCAGTAATTCAGTCTTTTCCTTCTCAGTGGTCAGGTGTCGCATAAATTGCAAATGAATTGTTCTCCTTCTTGGCAAAACAGACTGTAAATGTCACCGGAGCAGCCTGATCTTGGCTCTGCTACTTCTCTGGTTTTGCTTTTTTGTACAGCCTCTGCCTTTTTTCTCTTGAGGTACTGAGAATTGTTGACTGGAGGTCCTGCAGAGGTTAAGAAATGAGAGAATTCCCCTCGGGGAGAAGATGAGAGAGAAAATGAAGCTCCTGACAGATGTTAGACGTTGCTTAATGCACTGCTGGAAGACACTCAGGTCTCTGGAAATAACCTGTTACAGGCACCGTGATCTGCAGTGCACAGCTGGAGGTTTCTTCCAGAACTTCCCCCTTCAAGACTCTCTCTTTCCCGGTCTTGTGACTTTGCCAAATCTGGTAATTGAGGCTGAGCTGCTTGGTGCCTCTTTGCCTCTGGCTGACTTGGCTGTCCTCAGTTGTTGGAAGTTTCATCTAAAGCTGCTGGTCCGTGTCGGTGAGTACAGCCGGAGGAAGAGGCGTCGCTGTGCCCACAGATCGGCAGAGAGGAGGCTCTCTGGCTTTGCATGGGCCAACCATCAAGAGCGACTCGGCACAGTGAAGGCTTCAGAAGGCTGCCAGGCCCCACGACGGTTAGGTGTTGTGCCTCTGGGGCTCCCTGCCCTGGCCTAGTTCACTCCTGCTTTTCGTGGGGGAAGGAGACAGGATGTCAAAACCCAAAGATGCCCGTTTGTATTAGTACTTTAAGACTTCTGCTGCGGAAAACAGCACGGCAGCCGAGTTTGAGCTCCTCAAGGTAGGAGCGGGCACTGCACGGCAGAAGGACAGGCCGAAGTGCTTACTGTTGGCCTTTAAGTGGTCTGTGACAGGACTCCCCCGTACTGCCATTGCTGTTCTTTCCCAGTCCAAACTGGTGTAAAGCACAGGCAGAGCTAAGTCCAAAACCGTGACCTCGGTGAGTGACGTCTCCAGTTTGTCTGGGGTGGATTCTGGGACCAGAAACAAGAGGGTTGTGGTAAAGGACAGGACGGCGCCCCCAGCCCATGAGCTGCCTGATCACTGCTGCTGCACTTGGGACTGTTTTGCAAGGTCACGGTAACAGGGTGATGGAAGGCCGGATGTGCTGGCGAACAGCAGTCCTATTGTTAGAAACAAATCCTGGTTTTAAGTCAGAGGGGTTAGTCACACAGGGGTTTGTGTCAGCAACACCTTCCCTTAGAACAGACAGTGTCCCTGATGGCAGTCGGGCTGGCAGTAGCTGACACTCATCGGACTGCTGCGCCAGGCTGCTCTGGGGAGTGAGTGGTCCCTCTTAATCGATAGCTGGGTAGGTGCTCCTGTGCTCCTGATCAAAGGCAGCCAGATGGTTCTGGCAAATCATTCCAATCCCTAATGTTCTGTGGGCGTGTGCGACTGTTAATCCTCTGCTGTCTGAGCCGTGAGGACTGACCCACCTGTTCCCAGTAACTCTCAAGTTCACAACCGTAGGCCCTAGTCTGGCCAGATGGTTACTGAGATAAGGTGCAGCTAAGAGCCATCCTAAGCACCAAAGCATCTCTGGTGAGGAGAAGGAAAGCCCAAGACAGCAGTATGTTGCAGCCAGGACTGCCCACCTCTGTCTTTGCTTCCCTCTCTTTTCTGAAGTTTCAGAGTTCCTTAAGGTCGTGTGAACTGTGTCCCTTAGGGCACTGGAGGCTTGGAGCTCCGACAGACCTCTTCCTTCATAATGACCTTGGTGCACAGCAACAATCATTTTATCTCCAACCTCTTGATGTTAAACAACCTGCAATCCCCCCACACCAGTTTGGGGCAGCTCTAGGCTGGGAACCTCTGGCTTTGGAAGTGAATGGACTGTTCATCCTCACTAAATCAAGGGGGCAGTGGAACAGGCTGTAAGCTTCTGGTAGAAGAATCTAGTTTATGCTCATCCTGCCCATTCTGTCTTTTATCTTGTGCAGCTGAAGTGCATTTCAGGAGCCTGGCTGCTGAAGTCAGTGTCTCTGTGCAGCACCATGCAGGTCACTGGGCACCCCTTTCTCTGCCAGGAAGGCACGCTGGTACTGGACTGCAGTGGGTGGAGGTAAAGTGCAGCTGCAGCAACCTCTGGTTTCAGAAGCACGTAGCTGGAGTTCCTCAGGCAGATGCCTCCCACCTGTAGGGTCGTTGTTTGGGAGGTCAGTCTTGTGGCCTGATAACTTGGATGGTTTTGTGCAGACCTGTAAATGCAGGGTTAAAGAGAGGCTGGAATCTGACACAGTGTCTGCTCTGGGGGACACAAGTACAGAGTTGTGGCCATAAGTGCTCAGGCAGGGACAGCGCAGAGCTTTGGTCCCAAGCGGGCGAAGTTCCTCCGTGCTGCGGCGCCCCCAGCACCAAACCCAAGAGGACTCTGCCATCAGACCTTCCTGCTGCAGGCTCGGGCACGGGCTGCCAGCTGGAGTCCGTATCCTCTTCCTCAGGTACCTCACTGGTGCCCACGCTGTGCGGGGAGCCCAAGCTCCTACCACAGGACTCGTATTAGATTGTTCCCTGGATATAAAGCTCGGTAGCCGCAAGGCTGCTAAATCCTCTCTGGGCCCCCACACGGCGCTGAGGGCGGTGTGGGTCCGTAAGCATCTGGTCACTGATTCGAGCAGGAGTCAGGGGGCAGGCCCTGTGCTCTCTGCTTGCTCAGCAACGAGACTGGATTCAGGCTAATCCCAGCACACCAAGCTGAGGCTTGCCAAGCAGGCTTCAAAAACAACTGCAGCAATGCCGGAACACGGGAAATCCCAGCGGAGATCCTGCAGCGGATCAGAAGGCCAGGCGGGGCTGCGAGTGCCCTGCAGAGCAGAGTGAGGGGTTCTGAGTCACTGTCTCCCAAACACGTTGTGTCTTTGCTCTCCTGTGCAGCACAGGCTGGAACGCAGCGCTGTGCTGCCTCCACAGGTATCTCTGCTGTTCGGGGAGTGGCTGCTGACGACCCTCTCTTTTCTGTCCTTGGCACAGTATTCGGGGTTTCAGCAGACAGCGGACAAGTGCTTTGTGTGTGGACACCTCATCATGGAAATGGTAAGAGAGCTCAGTTCTTAGCCACAGGGTAGCCTGGCGGGGGATACGGTGCCTCTCCCTGGTCAGACTGTCCTTGTGTCTTCACTGCTGTCAGTGTTACTTGCGTTTCAGAACACCACCCTCACGCGCTCATGGCTTTACATGGGAGGCTGGGCTTCTCCCAGATGCCAGTTCAAAAGAAAAGACCACTAGTCTTGTAATACTAGAGGGGGAAGGAGGATCCAGCACAGCTTTGTGTGGGGAAGCAGAGGATGTGCCCTGTGAGACAGCAGAACAGCAAAAGCTCTGTCACATGGAGGGAACCCGGGCTGAAGAGAAGGCTGCTATCAGTAGACCTGAGGCTTGTTGCCCACTGTGTCGCTGCCGCTGTCACCACGAGATAAAACGCGCCAGCGCCGCCGGGGTTTGCAGAGAGCCAGCAGTCAGCGCGCCTTTCACAATAAAAGTGTGAAAGGACTGTGGGTTGGGCCGGTTACCAACCTGCATCATCTCAGTGCAGGAAAGGAGAGAGAACCGTGTCTGCTCCTCCGGAGCTGCGGTTGCCAACCCAAAGGCACGCTGTTTTAAGCCACGCATGCGCCTCCCTGCACCTACTGACAGTTGCTGTTGCGCTGCAAGCACAGAGGTTCAGTGGGAGCTGGAACGAAGACTTCACTAATGAGGACCCTGGCTCATATCCTGGCACCGCTGCAGGATGGGGATGTGGTTCAGTTTGTCCCGGGAGCAAATTCGTAGAGCTGTGCCATGCTGGGAGGGGGATGGGAAGCTGACTTCATGCTTTGAGCTGGTCCTTAATTGCAGAATCCCAGGCAAGAGGCCATGAAGTCTCGTTGGTGGAGCTGAGTAGCTGGAAGCTTGTCAGGTGCTTGTCTGTCTTCCTCCCATCAGCAAGCTGCTCTGACAAAAGGAAGCGCGTTGGGATTAAGCAGTCTGATGTGGCTCGTTTCTTCACGTTCCCCTGGGAGCACGCACCCCAACGTGCCTGTGCACCGCAGTGCCTGCGGAGGAGCAGAAGCCACGGCCCCACGGGCCTGGGCAGCACTGGAGGTGTTCCAGGCTGGCAGCGCAGTCAGGTTGGGAGTTGCTCTGTGTGAAGCTGTGGCTGCACGCCCGTGCCAGGCTCACAGCACGTTACATAGCTGCCTCCCTTGACAGCAGCATGTGCACGGAGTCCAGTTGTGGCTGGCCAGGTACAGGCTTGCAAGCAAAACAGAGTCTGATACCACTTTGAGAGCTTCGAGCCTTCAACTGAGGGGGGAAAAAAAGGTTAAATTAAATGGACTTTGTACATTTTTCTGCCGCCACTTCTGTTTCCTGTTGATTTAATCTTTATTCATAGAATCATCTACAGGGCTTGGCCTGTGGCCTGCAGCCATGTGGAGTCACAACTGAGTGCTAACCATGAAGTAGCTGTGGTGGATTAGGATCCATCATTAACACAGGGGCACCTCTTCATTTCCCTGTTTTGTTGGATGTTTGAGTACTGGCTGCTTTGGGGTCTGTCTGTCACAGCCTGGTAAGTTTTGTGAGTTAGCCCTGTTATCACAGTAACCTGTAGTTGGCTGCAGCAGATTCCCCAAGAAGCATCTGTGGCCTCAAGAGCTGATGGGTGTTGGCCTGACTTTCACAGTTCTTTCTCTTTGTCAGGAGCCTGCTGAAACCCACTGAAATAAGTTGATTGTTTTAAAAGGCTCCTTGCTGACAGATGTGCAGAGCGGTAGTTCCATCTAGAGTGCTCTTCTCGTTGTCATTATTAAGAACCAGACCGAGCAGTGCTAGGGGCTGGGGAGTCTGATGTAATCAGGCATCCCCTTACCTTGCTGTTCGCCTCTTAAGATCTTACAGGCCCTTGGAAAGTCCTACCATCCCGGCTGCTTCCGCTGCGTGGTGTGTAACGAGTGTTTGGATGGAGTTCCCTTCACCGTGGATGTGGAGAACAACATTTACTGCGTCAAGGACTACCACACGTGAGTACAGCGCGCCGGGCACAGCTGTCCCGCTTAAATCCCCGGTGGAGCTCAGAGCCTCGGGGGAGGTAGAAGGGGTGGCGCGCGTTCGCTCGGACGTCCCTCCGGCGTTGCTGTCGCGTGTGGCGTTTGCGCAGTGCTTCACCCTGACGTTGCGGCACGCGGTGGCCAGGTGAGGTTGGGAGCCGAGTTACGCGAGAGTATGCACGTCCCTGGCTGCTGTCTCTCTGCTGCTCCCAGGGACTGCAGTGTAATGGATCGGGCTGGTTTTTAGCAGCCGAGGTTCTGGTAGTGCGCGACACCAGCAAGTGTCAGTCAGGGTAACCAGGACTGGACAGCAGGTGTGTGGTTAGCAGCCAGTGTTAGACTCTAGCCTCACCTGACAAAGTCTTGTGGCTGCTTTAGGACTCTCTTCTGCTCCCAGTCAAGGGCAATGGAAATGCCTTTAGCTCCAGTCAACCACTAAGGCAGCTTGTGCAGCAGAGTCAGTCGGTGTGAGCACAACCCTGTGGGTAGCCGGCTGGCTGTGCTCAAGGACAGAGTGAGGGAGTGCTGGCCCGGTGATTGCCATAAAGAGCAGCTGTGGGCAATGAGCCTGGCTGATGTCTTTGGCTTAAGGAGGTCCCAGCCACAGCAGGCCCCTTTCGTATTTAGGACACTTGCGTGTTCCCAGCAGTAGGTAGTGAGAGTCCCCAAGCCCAGGGCCGCTTTGCAGTGAGCACCGCGAGTCTCTGCCAAAGTCTGAAGTAGCTTTGTGAGGAAAGTAAGAGAAAGGGCCCATGTGGGCAGAGGGCTGGATTCACTGCGCCCTCGGTCAGGAAGACCTGAGCAATAAAGCTGTGGTAGATCACATCAGGCATTTAGAGGAGACTCAAATGCTGTGGATCTCCACGTTGCTAAGAAAAGGGCACGGTCAG
The DNA here is from genome assembly GCA_013400115.1 of Rhinopomastus cyanomelas. Lineage (NCBI taxonomy): Eukaryota > Metazoa > Chordata > Aves > Bucerotiformes > Rhinopomastidae > Rhinopomastus > Rhinopomastus cyanomelas. The sequence goes on along the minus strand of VXBP01004763.1, from coordinate 177,123 downwards.
AGTCACTCTCCTGGTTGCACTTGCTGAAGAAACTTTAAATATTATCTAAACTCTTTCTTCTTGCACCATAGGGTTTTTGCACCCAAATGTGCTTCCTGTAACCAGCCGATCCTGCCAGCACAGGTAGGTGTCAGCAGGCCCTGACTCCGCAGAGAAAACAGCGCGCGGCGTGCGAACACCGTGCAAACATACGGATGTGTTTCATCTCTCTTCCAGAGCCTGTACCGTGTCAGACAGTAGATTAAGTGCAGTTTGGCAGTGACATCACCCACAAGTGTTGTCACAGTCCTACTACTTATGCAGCACCCCACTTTGTGTCTTCAGGGTGTTTTCCAGGTCCTGGTGATGCTGTTACAAACCTCAACCAACTGACAGCCCTGACTGAGGCTCTGGGAACAGCCCGAGAAGTACAAGCCCTGTTTATGTTTAGACTCTCCCATTAGCTCAAGTAGCAATTTTCCTTGTCTGCTGTGTTTGCGTTTCTGATGCGGACTCGTGGGGGTGCCTGCACTTGAAAAGGCACCTGAGGATCACCCTGAGCCTGTGGCAAGGCCAGGGTGGCAACATCCACCGTCCCTGCCTGCTCCTTCGTCCTCGGGTGGGTGCAGGACCCTCTGAGTTCTCATTGCTGAGGTCACTGACCAGCTCATTTGCAAGCAGGGCCTTGGCACCTCCCTCCTTTTCCTGCTGTCGCGTTTACAGAGCCAGAGCTTGCATCCAAGAAGCTTCTGTGGCTCTTGGCATCTGCATCCACTATCCAGTTGTTACCCCTTCCTCTTACACGGCCAGGTCTCGCAGCATTGAAAACCTTGCAGAGGCTGAGCCAGAGCTGCTTGTGCTTAGGTGGCAGATGAGGGGAAAAACCTGTGTGTCCATTCCCTTGGTGCCTGGGCTTTCTCTTTCAAAATGATTTACCAAACAGAAAGGAAGAAAGAAAAGAAAAAGAAGGGCAGTGCTAGTGCTGACTCATCTTGCTGCAGGCGGGGAGGCTCCACATTCTTTCCCACAGAGGTTTCGTAAGGGAGTTTGTATCTAGCAGTACAGGTACTGGCTTGCCCACAGCTCTCCTCAGACACGGTGTACGTCACATCTTGCGCTTTAACCGCTCCTGGAACTGGAAGCAGTGCCAGGCAACAAATACCATGAGCTCTGTCTTCAGAGGCTTCAGCCTGGATCAGGGAGGGAGTCTCTGAGGTTACAGGAAGGGTGTGGGCTGCTCTGCAGGGCCTGGGGCTCAGCTGGGAATTACTCAAGTCCACTGCACCCATCCTCACGCTGAGGTTTGTGGCCAGCGCCGGCCTGGCATGTAAATCCCTGTGGGGTACAGTCACAGGTGCATGTGCAGAGCAGCGGTGTGGCAGATGGTCTGAGGGGAATACAAGGCCTGGGAAAGGGAATCCAGGATGTCTGCAAGGAAAGGTAGCCCCATCAGTTACCTAACATCAGTGGGTCAAAGGGTTTGGCTGTTAATTTGTTTCTATCCTGGGTGCCCTCAGAAGGGAAGAGGAGATCCCACAGCTCTTCAAGATGATCTGCCGGAGGCTGAAAGAAGGTTGAGAAAAGACCAGTTGCAAAACCCGCTCTTACCTTGTCTCTGCTCCCCCGACAGGGCTCTGAAGAGACCATTCGGGTGGTGTCAATGGACAAAGACTACCACGTGGAGTGCTATCACTGTGAGGTAAGCATCAGGCACTTCTGCCAGCCCACCCCCACACAGCAGGACTTTGCTACAAACCAGCAGCCCCTCGGTAGGTGCCCGACTCCCACCCACCCCAGGGTGCACGTGCTGGCCCTTGCCTGCCCGGACAGGTAGGGCTCTGCCTCACGCTGCTAGAGGGATGCAAAGGGTGCTGCCATCGCCAGTCCCCATGTAGCTGCTTTGTTTCCCCCACAGGATAGTAACTTGAAAAGCTGGGTTTGGCTGGTTGGACTGAATTTTCTTAATCCTTCCTGATGGAGAGAAAGCAAAGAGTAGATACCAGTTCCCTTTTTCCTCATCTCTGGATTCAGCCTCCAGGAGGACCCTCCCTCCTATACTGGAGGGCTTTTGCAGAGGAGTCCATGTTTCTCCACGCTGAATGCACATTGATTAAGTCTTAAAGAGACAGGGAAAGCACTGCTTTCTGCCCTGTTTTTGATAGTAGTTTCTGTTTGTGCAGAGCTCTCAGCTGTTTCTTAGGGCAGTTCAAGTTGTGGGATCACAGTGGGGAGCTCAGTTCAGTCCTAGCTCCGCAACCAAGAGCATAAAGATGGGGCGCAAACCCGTTTGGTTTGGGATCAACCCAAACCCTGCCTTTTGCTTGGCTGGAGCCCTGATGTATCACGCACGTTCCCACACAGACCCTACCTGCTCCACCTGGGACCTGAGGCATAGTGCCCCCTTTGCTCACATAGAAAGGTTTGACAGAGACACTGGCCCTTGAGGGGGAACAACAAACTGCAGGGCAGCTGGAAATGTGGGTGAACTACACAAAAGGAAAGGATTGTCCACTCAGCTGTCTTGGAACGTTCCAGCAGTGACACCGGACAGTCCGTCCTTCTCTGTGATGTTTTGAAGAGAAGTTGGCCCAGGAAATCACAGTGGTTTGGAGAGCTCGGCCTTCCTCCTCCTTTCCCCCATCAGTTGCTTTGTGCAGACTTCCCCGAAGGTGACAGCTCCCTGCCCTTCTCTCTTAGGCTGAAGAGTTTATATCAGAAAGTCCCAAGCGGGGTTATTTTCAGTTCTCTTGCCTTATTCATTTCCCAGTCTCCTTCCAGCCCGAGGCACATCTGCCCGGAACAGCAGTGCATCTATGTGCTGAAGTCAGGGGTTAGCCCTGTGCTAATGGGGTGGGCTACTGACTGACGCTCTCGAGTCAGGCTCTCAAACTCGACACGTCGGTCGCTGCTGTCTCCAAACATCGCTAGAGAAGTTCCTACCATTCTTTTGAAGCTCACATGGAGACCTCTTCAGTAGTTGTGGCAGCTTACACAGCCACTTGTGTCAGGTGGTTATCACCCGACGGCCACGCGAAGTCAGTAGTCAGTGTGGAAACTGCTGCTTCTCTGTATCGTGTCTTGGTGCAGCCGCTTGTGCTGAGCAGTCCAGGCTGCCTTGCAGATCAAGAGACATCGTAAACCCACCGAGAAGGCAGGTCTTCTCACTGCAGGGAAAGAATGCACAGCTTTGGAGAGGGAAAGGCTCTGAGCACTGGGTGTCCCTGCGGGGTAGCTGAACCCGTTACCTCCTGCTCAGGAACTGAATGGTAAATCTTAAACTGAGGGCTGCGCGTGTCTTACGCAGCACAGCACCACACCGGAAACAGCCTGGTCAGCAGCTTTCATTAGAGCCTTTCTGGACCAGCACTGCACTTGTAAGACTTAGATGGAAACCCACTGTTCACTCGCACTTTGAGGACTTCAGCTTGAGCTGGGAAAGCTGAAAAAAACGTCAGCTGGGTCCGGGCTGGTTCCTTCCGCTCTGTGAAGGGTGCCGACACCGCTCAGAATCCCGCAGGGCTGGTCACACCAACAGCTTGGAAGTCTTTAACGTGCTCATGAAATCTGAGCAACAAACTGGCCTGACTTTCCGGTGTCCTCGGAGGGACAGCGACAACCCAACACCAGGGTTGTCTCTGCTGCAGTGAATGTAGCAGCCTCCTGTGTAAGAGGCTGCTGCCTAAGCGGTCAGCAGGCGGGATCAGTGTTGTTTTCAGCTCCATTCCCCCACTGTTGTTCACCTGTGTCGTGCTGGCAGTTCTTAGCTGGTCCCAGAGGTACTAACGTGTTCCCACTGAAGAGAGACCATTGTCCTCCAAGTCTTAGTTCCAAAGCAGAGGAACGTAGCCCCACTTCAGAAAAACACTGCGTCTCTCATCCCGCCTTGCGCTGCTCCTCCCCTCTGAGTACGCTCCCCCATTCCTTGCCGGCTGCCTCGGTACAGAGCTGTAATTATTACGGATGAGAATTAGTTCCGAGTCGGGGTCGGTGTTTGCCCTGGTGTTTGGTCTGATATGTGTGACCACTCATGTGATAAAGCAGGGATGGACTGGGAAACAAGGTGGGGGAAGCGAGTGCTGAGTACTGCTGTGAATGGTCAGGTTTGACTGCAGTGAGGTCATTGCGCTCAGTCTGAGACCGTCAGGGTCCACCTATCAAAAGTTCTTGCGGCTTTGGAGGCCTGGGAGGTCGCCCTCACCGTTACGGTTACGCGGAGTAGCTCAGTGAACCACTCGCTGATCTGGGGCGTTTATGTTCCCTCTAGGATTGTGGCTTGCAGCTCAACGATGAGGAAGGCCATCGCTGTTACCCGTTGGAGGGCCACTTGCTCTGCCACAGCTGTCATATCAGGCGCCTTAATATTAAACTGCCCTCGTATCCGCCTCCGAGCTATCCAATGCACGTCACAGAACTCTGAGCGATGTCTCCAGGGCCAACAGGCCATTGGGAAGAGAAGACAGGAATCTCAGAAGAACTTCCGTGTTCCCTTTGGGACGAGATTCCAGTCAGAACTGTCTAACCCAGCTATTTATTTTCTAAATCAGAGGTGAGGGGTCCTTTTCTAGTCCTGTACATAGTGCTCTTTTATCCTGATGTCTTCACCGAACACCACCTACTTGAACCAGTAACTGACACTGAACTGTACCTGTAAGCGGCAGCATTTCTGAAAGCAGAGCTGCAAAGGGCTGTTCTGCACTCCCCGCTCACTCGCCTTCGCTGGAGATTGTGCCCACGGAAGGAGTGTAGGATTACTTTCCAGAAGCTAGCACCTTATCGTACCGCAGCAAGCGTGATCAGATTGTTGTAGCGTTTTAGCTAGTCAGGTTAATTCTGGTCCTAGGGAATAGAGCCTCACGTTTGTTTCCTCTTAGATCCCAGAAGTAGCGAGTAGGAAGCAAAGGAGCGTTTCAGCAGGGGTTAAACAACGCTGTTCCGCAGGGACGCGTCAGGCCAGCTTTCCACCTTACAACACTGTGCGGTCATCCAAAGACTATTTAGGTTGGTAAAGAAATGCAGCAGCATCGCCATCAAATCCATGTCACAGGGGACTGGCACTGCAGGCTCAGCGGAGGAAAGTCGCAGATCTCTGCAGTCGCTTCCCGGGTTCAGGCCGCAGTCACCTCATCCCGTGACTTGGCACTTCGTAAAGAATCCGTGCCTGTTCCGTAGGGCCAGCAGCCCCTCTCCGTGCAAAGGCACAGCTGGTCTTTACACTGCCTGTTTTAGACAAGCTTGACAGCAGCTGCTTTGTGTTGTATTTTGATACAGGAGTCGAACAAGAGGGGGACAGGGGGTTGTGTTTTCAGCTTTGTGTTCTTGTCTACGTGGGTTAGAAGTGGTTACCGGGACAGCCTTCGCTGGAAAAGAAAGGGCAGTTGGAAAAGAAAGAAACAGCGATTCAGAGGGTCAGACCATCCAAACGTTGGTGTTTGACAGCAAGCGTTAGGCGTACGGGGAACGTCCACACGTCCCGGCTCTGCACAAGCTTCTGCAGGAACCTCACGGCTCTGGGGGAGTGGATGTCTTCCGTATAGGGAGTGAGATGCATCTTTTTGTGGTTTGTTTTCTACCGCGTGTTTACGACTGACATGCAGATCACAAGCTGTATGTTTAAAACGTTCCTTACGTGCTCCTGAGACTTGGTCCAGCTTTCCTGAAGTTACTTGTGAAATAAATCCATCGTTGCTGTCTTTTAACTGTCCCTAGAATTCCCATGCAGTAGAGCTCTTCTGCTCCAGAGGAAGGGTCGGTACCAGACCAGGCTCTCCGCACGTGTGATTGGGACGCTTCCGTTCCAGTTCCTGACACATCGAGAATCTGATCAGTCCCTTGGCAGATGATCCCATGTTGAATTTGGTACAGACTGATGAAAGGACTGACTTGGCGGCACCGCTGCAGTTTGGGTTCTTAGGCTCCACTGGCTTTGTGAAAGCTCTTGAGCAGTACAAAGAGCATCCAGTGGGCACTAATCCCTCAGTGGAACAATTACCTTCCTTAGCAGAACTTTCTGATAGCCTAGAGTTTCCTTACGGGAAGCAAGGGAGCAGGCAGGCAAAACTCCCGCGAGCTGCTGGTTTCCTGTTAGCAGGGAACAGAAGGTGCATTTCGTGAACTGGAGCCAAAGCTCCCTTGGCCCAGCTCAACCTGTCTCACTCCTTGGCAAGTCAGGTGCTCCTTTGAAAAGGCCTTTCTCTTGATGTCTTTGTGTCTGTGGTGAACACTGCCCACGACAGCCACGTGTGGGAAGAACCGCAGCACAACAGGTGCCCTTTCACAGTGTGAGCCAGGCCTGTCCCGCCCCAGAGCGGCCGTGTCTGGCGTCTGCTGGTGGTACCTCCATGTCCAGAGTCGCCAGCCTGGTCTCAGAAGGAAGTAGTAGTACTTGGTGCTTCTCACCCAAACAGCACACGCTGGAAAAGGGGAAAAGATTGTCCTGGATGGGATTTTAGGACTTGGTCAATCCTGAACCTTAGTGCAAACGTGGAGGATGTCAGAGCTTCAGAATGAACTTGCAGCACCGGCTGCAGTGCAGTGCTTTGTCCACCTAAGGCAGCTCGTTGGGACCACGCTTAGTTTTGAGGGATTTCTATTTGCTTGTATTTATTATGTATTAGGGAACCCAAATTAAGACAACCATCACCAAAGTACACAGAGAAGGTTTGGGTCTGTTCCTGGGGACAAGTCATCCCATAAGGGTCCTCGCTGTTCTGGAAAGCTGCTCTGCTCTGCTCTAGCAATCAAACCTTCAGAGTCACGGTGGCCGGAGATAGAGGTGACTTGCTGAGGTACTGAGCTCAGTCTTCTACCAGGACCTTCCTTCACACTTTGCCTCCTTCAGGGGCGGGGTGAGGTTGGTGTTCCAGCACACCTGTCACAGACAGCGCTCGGTGTACAGGAACACACCTCATCCTTTCCTCGTTGTTGGAACAGTCGCCCTGTACAGCAGAAGCACTTCGCACGTTGACTCGTCAGTCTCCCGAAGCCGTCAGTGCCAGCATGCTGGGTATCATCACGGAAGGAGTGTCAGCAGGTAGTGCTGCCTCCAGCACAGGCAGTTTGTTCAACGCCAGGAAGCAGGAGCAGTCCCAGTGTTTTCGATAGGCAGGTGCGTTCCCACGCGGTACAGTCAGCGCAGCTCTGCTTTGCCAGCAGGAAACAAGGGACGTTTGCCACGGGCTTTCTGTTGGTGTTCCATCAAAGAGAAAAATCACCCCAACCTAAGACAGTGCTGTGCTATGCACGAGTGCTGGTGCTGCCCATGCACCTTCTGCCTCCTGTCTGGGGTCCTGTGCACACGGGGAGCGCTGCTCTTCATGATTTTCTTAGGAGAAAACGTAGGTTTAGTCAGCTCAGTTGCAGACTTTCTCAAGTCCATTTTATAGTGGGATGGTTCTCCAGGAGCCGTTGCCGTACTGTCAGAATAGTTCTGTACAGTTGAACCAGCAGGAACTTGTTCCCCTTTGCACCGGGACTGCACCCCCCCCGTTTTGTGAAGGAATCTTAGAGAGTCCCTGCGGCGCAAAGCTGTGGTAGGAGATGGCGTCCCTCGTGCGCTGGAGGACACGATGCGAAGGAGGGCCCCGAGCACTGACTGCGAAACAACAAGAAAGAACGCGCTCAGATAACGGAGCTTTCAGAGAGGGTCGGGGGGGTCCTGCCCCTTTCCTCGTGTGCACGTGTGTGTGTGGATGCGTGTGTGAGTCTGTTGTGTAAGGTGGGGCTTCCAAAGGAACACGTGGCTGGAGAAGCTCTCTAAGAGGAGAAATTCCAGAGTAGTGAAGTAAACCAAAGCTCTAAAGGAGACAAAAGCTGCTTTCTTGTGTTTCAAGAGGAGAAGTTTGTGCTTCATCCAGTCACTGGTGCCATAACTAGAGGATATAATTTGACTTAAATTAAGTTTTCATTTGAGAAATGTTTTCATTTTCTTCAAAAGAAGAGAGTTTTCTTCCAAGAACTTGGACCAACGTCGATGTGTATTTGTAGGCGATCTGTAAATGCCTGGTGTGTATATCCTGTGACTAGTTCCCGCGCTGCAGAGAGGCAGCAGTTGAGCTATTTTTGTACAGACACCCTTGTAAAGCCTTCCTGTGCTTCTGTCTTTTAGTCTTCAGAGTTACCTGTGGGTTTGTGTTTCAGTGTTTGACTCCCTTGATTGTTGAAGAAAAAGAACGGGGAATGTAGATTTATTTATCTAAAGAAGGAGCTGCTTGCTGTCACCCTAAGTTATTTAATATTAAAGTCAGAAGTTTCATTTAACCTTAGGTGCCATAATCTGCCTTTTTCAATAAAGACGTTTTGTAGTTTTCACTCTGTGGCACCTGAGTTGTTGGGGGTTGGTTTTTAGTGGAGTGGACACGACAGACCAGTGGGAGGGCCTGGTGCTGCCTCCAGCAGTGCCTGACGGGTGTTAACTGGCTGCAGCTGCACGCACACAGGTCCTGATCCTCCAGCGCAAGCGGCACTAGTCAGGGTCTGAAGTCTGCCCGCAGCCGGGGCTCTGCAGCTGCGTTTCGGAAAGAGTTCAGCACTCGGGGAAGTTCCAGTCTGGCTACTTCACACGTGGGACAGTCAGTACTGAGGAACTCTTCAAGACTCCTGTGGCTGTGTGGAGAGGAGCAACCCTTACCCAGGCTGTGGACTTGCTTTAAGGCCCCGCACCTTGGCCGAGGGCTTGTTCTGTTCTCTTGCTGAATCATGGTAGTTCAGAAACTGTGACCAGAGCTCTGACGGGATCAGAAAGATGGGTTTCTGTGTTTTTACCTTTCTGAGGCTCTTTGCCCCTTTCTTGTCTCCACGCTATGGCACAGATGGGAGCTTGGTCACATTCACCTTCTGCACACAGTTGTCCTTGCCAGGCCAGGGGTTCCTCAGCCCTGCTATCTTGTCTCCAGCTGTGGCCCAAAGCGGATGCCTGGGCAAAGAGTGCAGGAAGCAGTTTATTCCTGATTTCCTCATTCTGGGTGGGTTTCCCATCCTTTAAGCTGGCCAGTTGGCTGTCTTTGTGGATGCTCTTTCCTCCAGCGACATACCCAAGCTGCTACTTCACTGTGATGCCAGGCTGCTCCGCAGCTCTGCTGTCCCAGCTTTGCCAAGTGCAAATGGGACTTCACGCGTCAAAGGGAAACCTGCTGGTGGTTTCCACACTGTGGCTGTTTTGGCCAGTTTTTCTGAGGCACAGTCAGAATGCAGAGAGTTGCAAAGGCCACGGCTGGCACACAGCCTGCACTCCTGTGCTTTGAAACAGAGGTACCAGGCCGGTGCGGCACTCACCTCCTCTTTCACACAGGGCTCTTTTCTTACTCAGCTTTTTAAAATGAATCCAAAATGAGCAGTTCACACCCTCCTTTATCACTACAGCTGGCCAACACGAAGCACAGCCGGTGCCCCACCACGGGGGCAACACTAACATAGTCAATAAAATCTTCTACGTGTTCTTACTGCAGCAAGAACTTCTACCAACCCATAACCAGCCTGGGTGAAGAGAAGAGAGCTCTTCCCATCATTAACCACCCCTTGTGGGCCTCCTTGCAGAAAACACATACTGGAAAATGAGTGTAAGTTCACCACAGGAAGGGTGTGAGTCAGTACCCAGCTCCCAGAAGGGAGAGCCACACGAGTCTGGTTGTAGGACTCCTGGCATGGCCTCTCAACCACAGGACACTGTGGAACTGGAAGCTGCTATGTGATGCACAGTTGCTAGATCTGGCATGCGGCTCGTTTGGGAGAGCTCTGCTAGCCCCAACACCTTGCCAGCTGTCCCCAGGTAAACACCCTCTACGTTGAAGACACTGAGTACAAGCAGCATTCTTTTTTCCCAGTCCATCCCCAGGGCTGAACCAGAGGCCCCTGCCTGGGAACCACTGCGAACTAGGCTGCTGAGGCTGCCTGCAGCTCGTGTCCCTGTTAATGAGGTCCCCCCTCAATTGACAGACGCTCAGAATAAGTGCAGTTGGACAGAACGTCAAGCAGCCGGCTGGTTCAACACCCTGCCCCAGTGCGCACGCTCAAAGCAAACACATGCCCGTGTGTACAGCGCCCGTGTGTAGCTAGAACATACCTGACACATGCCCGCGGCTGGCTGCGTCCTGGGGATGCTGGAATTGCCGCCTCATTCCTACCAGTATAGCCTTCCTTACTGGTCCCAGTCTGACAGGCAGTAACAAAGGTGCTCGGAGCACACAACTCAGTGCTGCAGTTTCTTCCCAAGACACCAGCTGCCCAGATCACTGGTGCCCGCGCTGGCAGCAGCACAGGAGCTACAGAGGAAAAGCTGCTGGATGTTGGCAGATGTAGAAAGGCAAAGAACCAGGGCCCTACCGATACCGCTGCAAACACCCTCCCACCGGGTACGAGCGCTGCAAACAGTTGGGGCTGTTTGCATCAGCCCTGGCTTTTCACAAGGGCAATGCCTGCGCTTTGGCTAAAAGCGCCCTCGTTGCAGTCGCTGGTTTGTTTGCCTTGAACGCCGCCACACCGGCGCTTGTGAAAGCTGCTTAAAAGCACCAGCGCAGCAGTCCTACAGCCGCTCTCCCACCTCCCTTGGAATGCCTCTGGAATGGAGCAGAAGACCTTGAAGAAACTGCTGCCGCATCCTACAAACTAAATTAAAAAGGAAGGTGGAGGAAACCAAAGTTTGCTCCAAATGGTTCCGATTCCATTCTGCCACCTACAACAGAAAGCCTGCTAAATCAACGGCTCTGGCAACTCCCAGACGAGGCTTTGATAAGGCTGCTGGATTTTGCTGAGAGAGTTTAACTCTTGGTTTGATTTTGTTGGGGTTTTGGCATTAGTCACAGGATCTTCAAAGCTGAAATCTTTCCCTTTGCTGATGAGCCAAAAGATATGAAACTAGGCCCCTCCTGTGCTGGCACTGGCCATTTCCACACCACTCCTCCCCACGACGTTACGGCTCCATTTGCACCCCAGGATCTCCTGAAGCTGGAATTTGCTTATAGGCTCAGCAGGCACAGTCAGGCAGCGCAAAGCCCGCTGCTCTCCCTGAGCTGCACCTTCAGTTGCAGCCTGGTGCCTAAACCTGCAGCCCAAAGGAGAGAGCACTGTGAAGCAGGTACTGCAGAGGCTCACCATGTCCACCAGGAGCAAGGAGGGCTGTGAGATGATGCCTGCAGTCAGCCCTGCTTGCAGAGGGAGCCCTCAGCAAGTCTCCTGAAACTTCAGCTCCTGTCTTGGTGGTTTTAGTTTGTTTCTGTTCTCCCAAGTGGCACCAAGCATGCCCTAACTGGCCCTTCGCACCCCAGAATAAAACGACCAACCCCACGTACATGAACTCAGTGTATGCGCCATGCACGACACACCACTAAACAACAAACCCACGTGCAGAGGTGGGAGCATAATGAAGTGTGTTGGTGCCAAGTGCCCCAGCTTTGAAGGCCATGGGAATGTCACCAGAGGACCGTTTCCAGTGGAAATACCAAAGTTATTTCAAAACAAGACACCCCTGAGGAGCACACGCAGTCCTCCCCAGTGCCTCCTGGTGAGGACAGCAGAGCCAGCTCCAGACTAGCATTGGAAAGGCAAGGAAAGCACCACTGAGCCCTCTCCTCCTCTTCCACAGCAGCTGTTTGAATCTGGGGGCTGGCACACCCCCACACACACACATCGTGTAAGTAACCCTGAGAGGCCTGACACCACCTGACACCATTCTCACCTGCAGGAGACCAGTAACTGTCTCCTGGGAGGCCACGGAGGAGCCCCTTCTCTCACCCTGCTTCTGTGAATTGCAGTGAAGCCACCGTGGCTAGTTCAGGTGTAGTTGTGCAGCTATCACAAGGGTTTTGGGCTGGAGGGGGGGGTTTGTAGTAGAAGCTTCTGGAAGTCACTAAAAATAAGTTTGTTTGGGTTTTAAAGCTAAGCCAAACACATTCCTGTCATATTCCAGGATGGCACTCTCCCCCTGTCCCCACTTGACAACAGATTTTCTCTGCTGCTGAGAACACTCTGCCCAGAAATATCTGGGGTTATTTTTCCCATAATCGAAAGAAAACAAATCCCAGAGCAGCCCTGGCAGGCTGCTTCCGGCCAGTGCTGCTGCCCCCCAGAGACTCATCACGCTCAGCTGCTGTCTCGAGAGGCCAAGCAAGTAAGTTTGCTTTCAGAAAACAACCCCAACCTCTTGCCCAACTGCTTTTCCATCAAACACAGTCCAAGACAGTGAATCAGATGACTCCAAGTGGCTGGGACTGATGTTCTCTGCACACTCCCCTCCCTCTGTCGGTACCAGCCGGGGCATTCCTGCCCAGAGCTGGAAGCAGCCACTCGTAAGCATCTGCAGTGCAGCACAAACCTCTGCTGTTGCCTGCTTGTTCTCAAGTGCGCTCTCTCTCCCCTACGAGGCCCTTCCTGATTACAGAGGATTGGCACTTAGAAGGAACTGCAGAGTTTTCTACCTCATTATCCTCCTCTAAATCCTGCCCTAATACCTTCATCTACTGTGATAGCCAAACGAATTTAGCCAGTTAGAGCGGGTCACACACTGTGGCACCACGGGTACCCATCTGTCCTGGAGCTGTTCTGGCCAGAAAGGTTTCGAGGGCAAAGCAATCCTTTTTTTTTAATTACAAGGAAGAGGTTTTTGCAAACTCTCGACCACATGTTTACAAGTCAACACCAACAACCTGTTCCACAGTGCAACGACAGCTCCTCTGCAGGAAGTGTTTCAGTGTCGAGCGCTCAAAGCCATCCCTAATCCAAAAGAATCCACTTTTCAAGGCATCGCAGTGCTCCCTGGCAGCCCAGTGCTGCAGTGGGGGCTGCGCCAGTCAAAGATATTCCACAGGCACTTCACAATGATCTGCCCAATCGGTCTTTTGTCTCCCTGGCCACTACAGAGAACTGAGGCAAGGCAGCGGCTGGCCTCTAGCTAGAGCCCGTGCCAAAGGCTTGCGGAACGCTTCGCATTCCTGTGATAGGGACCTTAGCAGGAGCCAGCTGTCCACACGCTCCGCCCCGGGGCTGCCAGGTCAGCTGAGTCACTGCCATCTCCTTTTCAGGACTGATCAACCTTGCAAAAACCTGGCGAGGACAGCACTTTACTGTTCTGCTCTGGAGACGTTCGGTGAGAACAAGTGTGAAACCAGGCTGCAAAGCTGCTGCATTTAAATATTTCAGCAGTTACAGAAACCATCTGGGGGGCCTCAACCAACCTTTTGCTGCCCAAATGCATCACCAGCACCGCAGAGACCTGCCGACTTCCTGGATTTCTATGGTTTCATACTTTCATTTCAGCCGGGCTGGTAAGTCTCTAGCTGTCCCGCCTTTTGCGGTGCAGCAGCTTTGAGCACCCCAAGAGTCCTCAGCTAGGCCTTTTCCCTGCCACCACACGTGCTGTGCCACCACGAGCCAGCAGGACAAAGGTTCCCTGCCATCATCCAGAGATCACAAGCTCGGAAAGCTCCAGAAAAGAGCCAATGTGCAGTAGCTCAAATCACTACATTCAGAAGGTGAAGCTCAAACGCGCGAAGGATCCCAGCTGTGAAAGGTTCTTTCGCCGCTATTAAGTGCAAAGGAATCATCAGAGGCACCGGTGAGTATCATTGTAGGGGCTGGGCTTCATGAACAAACAACAGCTGAGCTTGGCTCCTGAGGTGGGTTGTTTGCCTTGGCAAAGCCACTCAGACTCCTGGTCTTAGGAGAACTTGGTCCAACCATGATCCATCAGCAAGTCCTTCATCAGAGCTTAGTGCAGCCGTGCAACCAGTCTGGGCGCTTGGGGATCACCAGAAGTCAGGGACCTGCCAACTGCCCTGTGTCCCCTGGTGGTGTGGGTACCCTGCACCTAACAATCCTCATGGCCCATGTGGAGCACGGGCACTTGGAAAGATTAAGACCAGCACACAGACTCTTCCTCCAACACTCCAGTGAAAGCCTCCAGGGAACAAGCAGCAGCACCAGCCAAGTGCAGCAATCACGATCCAGTGCCCAGTCCCTGCTGCGGTGGGCCCCACCAGAGAGGCAGGATCCGCTTGCAGTGACAAGCTATTAAAGATAAAATGCCTTTATTCGTGGATATTTTAACTTTAAAAAACCACATCCATACGGCAGCAGAGGTGTGAAAGGGCAGAGGCTTTTCCACCTGAAAAAGTGTTGTGTAGGGGATGCTGCAGACATCCATACAGCCACCCGCTGTCTGTGAAAAACCAACGTCCCCACTCCCGTGCCTGTCCTCTGCAGTCCCACAAGCCTCGTTCAGACTGTGTCCCGCAAAGACGAACAGAAGGCAAGACGGCCGCTTCCAGTTCGGGGCAGCCGCAAGTCTGAAAAAACCCAGCCGATGAGCTGTGCACACAGGAAACGCTCCCATCCAGCAAAGAACAAATGAAGCCATCCTGCAGAAGACATGGCTAGTGCCCGTGGGCTCTCCAGTGGCGGTGACCTGGGGCATCTCTATGCTGTGAGGCAAAGCTGAGTGAGCAGTGAGCAGACGTGCCGATTCTTAAGGGTGCCCCCACGGCCCTCTTCACTGCTGGCCCTCCTGGCTGTGCTTCTCCAAACATGCTGCTCTCTTCTCTTCCTAAAAGGAAGCTGCTTTAGTCAGGCTCTCCTCATCTCTCTGCCATTCCTTGCCTTCACAGGACCGAGATGTCCAGGCTTGCTTCTGATCTTGGCTATAAAATAAAAGCCGAGCGTGCTCCTCCCCACTCACAGCAGAGGCGGCAGCGCAGCCGTGCAGAGAGCCAGACCGGGGAACCGAACCAAGCCCAAACCAATCCAGCAGAGAGGATAAAAGGGCTGTGTTTTGCTGATTCCTTTGCTGGGCTAACAGATGCTTGTGTCAGCAGGAGACCACGGGCAGCACCGGCACAAAGCGGTGGCCTGATGTATTCAGCAAACTCCAGTCCAAGTGATTGTCCGTGACTCCACCACAGCCTGAAACGTCCAACGCGAGTCTGGAATGTGCCTGCGATGCCTCCACTAGGACAGAACCCTGATTAAAACTGGTTAATTATTTAACACCTCTCTTTAAAGCCACTCTTTCTTCCGTAGCTTTTAGATGGGTTGCCTGGAAGGCAGCAGAGCTAAGGCCCCTCAGGAAGCTGTTTGGAATCTCCTGCCTCATTGGGGATCGTTCTGCTTAGAATTCAAACCTTTCCGAACGCATCCTGCGAGGCAGCGAGCCGCCCAGGTCCTGGAGGGATACGGTTTCTTTTGCTTATAAGGGAAACTGGAAACAAATCGGAACTGCTGCGGCCTCATGCTGAAGGTCAGCGTTGTGGGGAAAGATGACTTGTTCGGAATTCAGTCAGGAAGTTTAACACAAATAACCCGTCGTGCAGTTCTGTGAGAAAAAGCTCCAGCCAAGGAAGGGAAAACCCAAGTGCTGATAGAACTAATTTAAGTTCTAAATCTTTCCAAGCTCTTTTTCCACCAGTACACCCAAAGGTTTTAAAGCTGCCTTGTGAGGTTTGAAGGAGATGCACTTGGTAGTGTCCCCAATCAAACCAGGCTGTTATCAGGAGACTCGAGCAGGGGATGGGACAAAAGGGGTTGCTGTGAATGGCTGTGAGGATGGACTGCGCCGTACGAGAGCGGCACCGTCCCTCTCTAGAAAGCATCGGGCTGCCTCAAACCTCTAAGCAATAGGCTCCTGCCATTAAAACAAAGGTCTAACAGCTGATCACATCCAACAGCTTGTTTGCAAATCACAAGTCTTTGATAGCAAAGGAAGGCCTTGCATTTGTAGCGATGACCTGTGCATCCGTCGAGCAATACTTGCCTCTCTGAGGTTGTCTCAGAAGTGACCATGACTGAGAAAGCCCAGAAAGCCTCTCAGACATTCCCACTGGAAATGGGGAGTCAAAACCAGACAGCAGGATCAGTAAAAGAGCAGTAGACCCTCTACCTCCACGTTACCACCAGAGAGTCTGCCTGTGTGTGTAAACTGCTGTTGCGCTGGCCTTGTTGGATCCATTCTAGTGACCTCATTAATGTCTACAAATATGTGAGGGGTGGGTGTCAGGAGGATGGAGCCAGGCTCTGCTCAATGTCATCTAGTGATAGGACGAGGGGCAATGGGTGTCAGCTGGAACATAGGAGGTTCCACATCAACCTGAGAAGGAACTTCTTCCCAGTGAGGGTTACGGAGCCCTGGAAGGGGCTGCCCGGGGGGGCTGTGGAGTCTCCTTCACTGGAGACATTTAAGACCCACCTGGATGTGTTCCTGTGTGACTTGGTCTAGGTGATCCTGCTGTGGCAGGGGGATTGGACTGGATGATCTTTTGAAGGTCATGACGGATCAGGAGATTCCTCCCAGAGCTCTGGAAACGAGAAGAATGCGAGTTGTCGATTCCTCACATACTGCTCCGGCTGGTCTGGCCAAAGCCAGTGGGGCTCAAAAGTATCTGCATCCAAGTATTTCAATCCAGACTCAGCCATCCTGGTTTTGTGTTTCTGTCTGACTAAAGGCTGTGGCCAAGAAAAGAGCCTCTCAGTCCCGTCTCGTTGTTACAGAGCAGCCAGTGCAACCAGTAAGGGGCTGCTCACATCAAACAAGTTGGACCTGGAACTACAGAAACACCAAAACCAAACAACCTGTGCCCTTCCCGTGACACCGCAGCACGCTCTGCATGTTGAAGTGCCTGGCAAACTCGCACCATCTACCGCCCACCTTAACTGTGCAGCGCACTCCTTTCCTTGGAGACATAGAGGCTTCACAAAAAGCAACCACTAAGTGGGACTTCCATGAGCAAATGAGCCTCTTCATCCCCCAAACGAAGCCGGAAAGACTTCACAGCTCCCTCTGAAGACCACACCAAGAGTGCTTCACAGCCCAAACCGCCCACCTTTGGAGAGGCACCACAGAGCTCATCCCATTTCTATAGGCATCACAAGGACCACATGCTGCCAGATCAAAGCAGCAGAGGAGTCCTGTTCCTGGGCTCCACGACTCAGGCTGCTGACAGCAGCACACCACAGCCCACGCACTCTTGGCTGAGAAATGCCACCTCCATCTCCTGGCGTTCTGCTGAAACTACCAACAACAAAAGGAGGGGGATATTTCTCTTTGGTTTCCAAAACAGAAAGAAACCCCAAAGAATCCTGCAACTGACACAACAGAGCCCGAGAAGAAAACCACACCAACCTCTCTGCTTCCACACCACAGTTTACATACAGCAAGAGACTGTACATGAGGAGCTGCAGAGTTGAGATGTCACGCTGGCTGTGCACAGACAGCTTCAGCTCACCTTGTCCTGATGTAAACTAGACCTGTTCCTGCCCATACAGAAGCACTGCTGCTAATCTGCAGCTAACAATTATCTCTGTCTGCAAGAAGTTCCTTTGTAATGTGCCTGGTGCCTGGTGCTCACCGCTGTAACCACTGAAGGCAACTGACTGTTTTGATTCTCTGCCTCCTCCTCCCCATGGCTGCTCCAGAGACCAGAGCTAATGAGCGCTGGAGAGCAGATTTTAGAGCAGGGGCTCACACAGCAGTGATCACAACACAAAGTGGCCATGGAAGACCCCACAGGGATTCGGTTTAATCTGCTCTTTATTGCTAATGTTTGTGTTTATGCCAAATTACAGCTCCAAGAGTAGAACTGCAGTCACAAATCTGGGAGCTTTCGGAAGACCCCGATTGGCACCACCCTGACGGGAACTAGATGATCTTTAAAGTCCCTCTGTAACCTAAACCATCAGAATTGAAAAACTTATCCAATGAAACAAAGCACTCGCCCATCACACAGAGCCACCCCCACCAACCCTAACCGTCTACAGAAATCCCGGTGCGACAATCCACAAGAGACAGAAAGCGTGTTGGCTGAGGTATTGCCTAGTAACTATCCACGGAGGAAAATGAAAAGATCCCTCTCACCGCACCAGGTACCACCGCTCGTTTCTGGGCGACGGCAACAACAAGCAGGATCACCTTATCCACAGCTGTCACACCTTTACCAGGAAAGCAAGAGGATATTTTCCAGAACTCACAGCTGTCTTGCTGGATTTTGCGGTGGGGAAGGAGGACACGGAAGAGATGCTGCTGCTTTTCGGCTGCAGCTGGATGGAGCAAAGCAGATGTTCAAAGCAGAGCGCTTTGGACAGTAACGAAGAAAAGGAGGCCTCCGTGCACCTTGCAGCGTTTCTGAACAGCTGTGCCCTGATCCGCTTCCCCATGCACACACACCCTCGAGTATGTAAATCAGAACTTACACAAACACATCTCCATTTGCACAAACACTTGCCCATGAAAGCTGCTCCCATTCAAAGCTATGGCTCCATTTCTTTTGACTTGAGAGGAAGTAAGAATGGTAACCCCCCGTCTGCAAAAACATTCTCGAGGCTGTTTGGCACTTGGTTTTGTTTTCAAACCAGGCCCACATATGGGACTGTCCATCAATCTGAAGATCATTCAGCAATTGGAGTGGGTTTATGGGAAGTTGTCTCTACAATCCTTTCTCAAGACAAGGTCAGTAAGGCTTCCACAAGCGGTGATTTCCTGTTGACGCTCTCAGACTGACAGCGCTGATGTAACCAAAGGCCCCAGAGGTTTTGGAAGTGGAGAGATTTGGGATGCACTTACATCTTCATTCCAGACACACTGGTATCTTTTTACCACAAAAACCATCTACAAGGACTCTGAGAGACCTCTGTGTGTTCAGCTTGCTGCAGCCCAAGACAAACTCTGCTCGTGAATCACTGATAGCTTTGGTCAAGCTCTGCACACTGATGCCAACTAGCTTCTGAATTTCTTTTCTTAGAATCTTTCTTTGCCTCTTCAATCAAGCAACATGGTTTTATTGGTGTCTAAAAAGCACCCAGGAAAAGTGATCCGTGGAGCACAACAATGCAGAATGTTTTCCATGGCTACTCAAGCTCTGAAAAGGTTCGTTCAAACCGGTGGGCAGTGAAATCCCACCACCATCACCACTGCCCTGTGGGAGCAATAATTCTGGGTGGTCTGTCAGACGGCAGCTCCTGGCCTCCTAGATAGCATGAGCATGTTGTCAAGAAGAACCTGTCTAGGGCGTAACTGGGCTGAGGCTTTCTGACCTCACAAATAAATAGGTTTTGTTGAAAGCCACTCTATTATTTTTCAGATTAGCTTGGGTTTGCATTTGGTTCATTCTCTGCCATGGGGGTGAGGAGAGGGGGAGAGAGAGAGGCCTTGAGATACCCAATAAATGTTTATCCAGCTGCAGTAGCTTGATTCCTAAAGTCTGTCAACATCTCCACTCCCTCATGCAAACCTAAATTTGCAAACAACGTGAATAATTCCTCCTTGCTGTTGATTGTTTCACATTCCCAGCCCAGCTAAAGCATCTGAAACCAGGAGAGCAACACAAGTCACTCCAGGACTGACTGCAGTGGAAAGAAAACGTACTTAGAGCCGGGCTCCAGGAACAGGCTGTTCAGTGCTAATTTTACATCTTTAAAAACAGTGCCACTCTGACATCAGAATTTTTTTGTATTTTTAAACTAATCGAGAGCAACTGTGTTGCTTTAAAAAAACCCCACAATGCTTTATACAGCTGCTGTTCCTCCGAGTAAACAGCCCTAGAACATCAATCGGGATTTTTTAAACTGTGCAAACAAAATTGCACTTTGCAGGTGTTTTCCTACCACCACAGTCCGTAAGCTAAAATGTCCTTACCTAGTTTGTGTGGCTTCGGTCTTCCCCAGCCGTACTGTGCTGGAGCACAGAGCCAGTATGTCCCTTACCAAAGATACACGCCCAGTTCTCTGTACCGTGAGCAAGCTGAACAAGTCTGCCTTTCCCATTAAAACAAATGATTAAACACCCTGGAGGACACGACAGACTATCACTACAGACATTTAATTCCAGCGACAGCAAAGAGCTCCTTCCCGCGAAGGCCTGCCATCACAAGTATTTATGCACAGGCATTAGTGAGCCCAATGATCTGCCAAGACCAGCCTTGCTCATAAACACCTGCAGCACAAGGGACCAACAGCCTCGAAGTTATAGGGACAATTGTCTTTAAAAGTAGCATTTAAAGACCTTAAAGATGTTAAAACAAGTAGTGCTTTGAGCTATTATTATATAAAGTTTGATTTCTTGCAGCTTTCAAGTGTGGAGATGTAAGTTCTTGGAGGATTCTCAAATGAACACAGCTTTTCCCTCAGAAAGAGTTAGAGTTCCCTCCCACTTCCTCCCCAACTCTTTTCACATCAAATATTTGTAGACATTAATGAGGTCACCCCTCAGTCTCCTCCAAGCTAAAGAGACCCAGCTCCCTCAGCCTCTCCTCATAAGGGAGGTGCTCCACCTCCTTCATCATCTTCGTTGCCCTACACTGGACCCCTCCAGCAGCTCCACATCCCTCTTGAGCTGAGGAGCCCAGAACTGGACACAATACTCCAGGTGTGGTCTCACCAGAGTACTAGGTTTCCCTCTGGATCCAAACTAGGATGGAGATTTTCCCTGGTCCTCCTTTTGTTGTCACTGTATTTATAGAAACTTTTCTTATTGTCCCTAACAGCTGTGGCTGAGTTGAGCTCTAGATGTTCTTTGGCTCTCCTGATTTTCTTTCTGCAGAGTTTAAACAGAGGATATTTTGTTCACTGGCTTAATGTGAAATTTCAAACTGGCTTCAAGTCACAACTATTTAAAAGACAGTCTCTGCGTTTCAAATAATTATGCAAATGAGGAGATTCCTACGGAGAGATGAAAACC
This sequence comes from Rhinopomastus cyanomelas, assembly GCA_013400115.1. Lineage (NCBI taxonomy): Eukaryota > Metazoa > Chordata > Aves > Bucerotiformes > Rhinopomastidae > Rhinopomastus > Rhinopomastus cyanomelas. The sequence continues at coordinate 156,497 of VXBP01004763.1, read as the reverse complement.
ATTTAGGTGCCATTAGCTTTTTTCCTTGCATCACTCTGCCTGCAGAGAATTAAAGCAGGGGATGAGAGGGATGAAGAGGACAGGAAAAGCCAGGGTACAGGACCACTGCAGCTATTTTTTGCCAAAGAGCTCTGCCGCAGCGCTCCCGTTGCACTCACAGTATGCACTTGCCAAGAAACAAAGTGGAGCTGCAAGGCTGCGTTTGTGTGGGTAAAGAAAAGCAGCAGTGCTTCCCTCGCCCTGCAAAGCTTTGCCCTTGTAGCTTCCCTTGCCTTCATTTCCACTAGAACCTTTGTCTCCCTGCAATGTCTGAATTTCTGTTTAATCTTTCAGTTACTCCCAACATCCATTGTCCCAACTCTCCACACACCTCCTGCTTTACATGCAAGCCATGTGCCACAAGCGTGTGAGGAGGCCAAACAGCAGGCATCTTGGCACAAGCAGCACTTTACACCTATTCACAAGGAGAAAACACTCCTCTTTTCTTCGAGGAAAAAAAGAAGGGGGAGCAGAGCTCCACCAAGCACTCATAGCACACAGATGAAGTAATGTTTACACTCACCCTTCCTAAAACGTGGCCCTTTAATAACGACCTGTCAAAGCCCAGATGCAGACAGCAAATGCACTGCTATTAACTTTTATGCACACTGCAGTAATTTCCTTAGGCCCAGGAACTGTCTCAACTGCAGCAGCTGCTTTACATCCAGAACAAGAGGTTTTCCACAGGCAAGGTACAGCCCAGGGCAGGACAAGGGCAGCACCTGGACTGGCCTGATGTCCACCACAAGTTGATTCATTCAGGGAATCAACTTCAGCACCACAGGAAACACTATGGCCAAAACAATTTACCCAATCCCCAGGTTGCCAAGTGGAAACACCAGATAAAGGCAGAGATGCTGCCTTCCCGCTGCCAGCTCTGTCGGTGGTAACCCTGAAAAACAAGCAGTGCCTCTGATATTCTTAATTCCAGAAGGAAACCTGAAAAGGAGAGAAGTTCAAAGCTATGAGACAGCATAAAGTACCGAAGCAAACTAGATCAAGCCGAGGGAAGCTGTTTTGTTTACTTTCTTCTCGTCCTTTTTAATCTTAAGTAGATGGTGCTTGTGGCACCGTGTCTGTGCTGTACTCCTGTTATCTAAAATAGGCTAGAAAATTGTACAGATTCCCCCTTTTACATGTAACTTGACCCTTAGGACTTACAGCAGAAAAGGGAAAATTGATGGTGTTTCCCTGAAGTACCAAGTATCAGGTGCAGACAGGGTATTGATGTTCTTGATGGTGGTTAACATCCTCGATGTACAGGGTTCGGCAAAACCAGGAAACACGTCCCTCCAGATCAGACTTGACAACAATTGTTAATGGACTTGACAACAACTGTTTTGCCTCCTTCCGTGCTGTAGGGCATAGCTGGCTTTGCAGCCAATCTGGGAATGTCACTTCACAAGTTCCACGTTAATACGAGGACCTAAGAGCAGACTGGAGCTCTCGCCCATTCCAGATCTTCTCTAGTGAAACAGGGCAGTTTGAGGCTTTTGATCCTTTACAGAAAATTAAGAGTTTTAAGTTGGTTATAGGGTGTGTTTTACACCTATAAACCTGTAGGTTATAGAAGCACATGGAGTGGGAGTCACAAAGGCCATTCTGGACTTTCCAAACACAATTATGACACAGTAGCAACAGGCAAGGCTTGACGAACAGGTGATTCCTTCTAGCCTTATGGTGCTACCCACATGAGCAAAGCAGAACTGTGATGTTAACACAACAGGATCTGACAGCAGGTCCTCACGAGGCTTGGAGCAAGCTAATTTCCATCCTGTTGTTTCTATAGGTCAGGAGAAAACAGATCTTTTGCTGCACGAGAGAGTGCAATTAGCCAACACAGGTGAAACTCCTGAAGATGGTGCATGTTTGTTAATGAAGAGACAAAGAATTTGATTCTCAAAGGGAGTTCCTTCTGCAGAGCTGTGAGAAACACAAAGAAACCCTGTTTTGACTGGTTAACTGAGCAAACATTCCATCCTGCCCTAAAATATGTTTGCTATGCTTTCTCAGATTCTTTTTTGGAAGTGTATCACCCCATAGCACATTCATGTCTCCACCAGTACGAGTCCATTGTCTGTTCCAGGCCTTCGGGCTCACCTGCTGCTCCCCACTGCTGTCACGTTCATTTCTTTAAAGAGCATGCCAGTGCTAGCAAATCACTTCATGCACTGGGGAAGATGCTTACATTCACCTCCACAGTGGTTATACTGTCTACTACCCCACCAAGTTCTACCACCCTTGACTGCTCGTCACGCACTGCCAGCCTTGCCTTTGTTTGCCCACCTCTTCCCAGAAAGGCTGGCTGAGTGCTCTTCTTTTGGTTTCGGCTCCAGCTGTGCCAGATGGCCTTTCTGCTGTCCTCCACACCAAATCCAAGTCTCTCCAGCACCGGCAAAAGTCCTCAGAGTCTTCCCTCGTGTCTCTGACATTCTGATCTTTCCCCCCTCGCCTTGCTGTGCTAGCTGCCTTCACCAGCTCCCTGGCCTGGCACCTCAGCCTGCTGTACCACCATGCTGTACCACCCTGCCTGCCTGCTCTCCTGGCACCCTCCCCACATCACTATATCCCCATAGACGTGCCAGGCCAGGACCACGCTGCCGGGCTCTCTGTTTCTCTACTGTACTCCTGACATGTTTTCAGCCTGATGCAAAGCTCATTCAACCCACTGAAAGCGCTGCTTTGACTTTAATGGATTTTAAATGAAGACTTTAGACTACGTCTCCACAGCAGCACAGAAGTAGCGACAGTGTTGCATGGAGATACCCAAGCCAGCTCTAAACTAATTAGATTGGAGCCCAATAACAGGGAGATCAGCGCTGGGTAATTCAGCCTAATGAGACTGTCAGTGTGGCAAAGGAGAAAGGCTGTGTCTGCCTTAGTTCTGCCCGCTGCCTTTCAAGAAGTAGCCACTCCTGCTATTTGTGAGTTTAACACGAGCTTTAAAAGGAGAAAGTTCAGCTTCTAGGTAGGCTGTAAACAAGTTACCTCTCATTGCCCAAAACCCGCCAAGGTAAGGCCTGTCGCATGGCGCTGCTGCTGGTGGACGTCCTGCTCCTTGCTGACAACAGCGTCTCTCAAGCAAGCAGTGGGGCACACTGAAGAAACGCCGACTAAACCCCAAACACCTACCCGAATGTGTGCTTCCCTGTGCTCATGTCACCGAGTGTTAACGGCTCACTTTGAGACACAAGTGTACAACTGCTAAAGCACGACTCGGACTTGCCAAAGGATTTGCTTTTCCCTGGTCATACAGGCAGTAGAGCCTAGAGATCAGATCAAACCAGGAAATGACACATTAAATACAGCTAGTAAGAGGCACAAGTAAATACCGACATGGAAAACAGCGACAAAACAAGCATCTGTCCCACGGAGAGACTGACTGTGTTCTTCTGAGACAGCTGGTTGCAGCTGGTTGGCCAGTGAGCAAGGCAAGGTGTTCTATAGATCTGGGAGAAGAGTTTCCTACTCCAGGTGGATCCTGGCAAATACAGTAGCTGACCGCAGCCCTGGCGCTGGTTTGCCCATGAAATGCAGTTAAACTGGTGGACACCACGCCAACCCCAAATCCCATCTTTAAGGGTGAGACTGCAGGATCAAGAACACGCAAAGCCAGTTTTACTGTTAAGTCTTCTAGCTACCGTAACAGGCACAGTAAGATTAGATGAAGTCACACAGCACAGCTTGTCAAGACATGGAACGGAGAACAGCCATGCTCCGTACATGTTTAGCAGTTTGCTTCTGCAGAAACACAAAGTCTGCTCCAAAACTGGGAACGTGAGCCATCTCCAGTGCCAGCATCACACCAGTGCTACCTGTAGTCCTTGTAAAGCCTTCATTTCTACCAGTGGCAGTACTGCATGGTTCTGAGCCTACAGTGAACGCTGGGGCTCACGCGTGCTTTTAACCACATCAACCCTTGAGGATAGATAAGCAGCTGATTGAGAGAGAAAAAGCGAGATGATGAAAGCAGCAATCACACAATTTGCCTGCAGACTTTGTTCAAACTGTGGGGAAGAAATGAACTACAGTGGATCACCACAAAGTGTGTTTATCTCCCCCACTTCTGGCTTGTAATTGTGCCTATTACCCGGAATCACACCAGCCTCTACAGACCCATCGTACCCTTCAGGCAGGCGTGAGGTAAGGCTATTGCACTGCTTCTGGCTGAATGATAACCATAGAGTCATAGAATCATTACGGACTGGAAGCGACCTCGAAAGATCATCTAGTCCAATCTGCCTGCAACAGCAGGATCACCTAAACCAAGTCACACAGGAACTTATCCAGTCGGGTCTGGTGCCACAGAAGGGCACAGCCTTCCCCCACTGCGTCTCCCATGGTGGCACCCGGTGCAGCTGCACCACCCTTATCCAGCGGCTCCGTCTCCTGTGTGCTCCTCAAGTTCAGAGAATCATCAGAGCCTGCCATGCCCATCCACAACTTCCCAGTGTTGGAGGTGGAAGTAGTCTCACTCCTCCCCCAGTAAACAGCGCCAGCGTTAGAAAATAAGATACTCTTCTTTCCCTTCCTCTGCCCACCTCAGATATGTACTAGAGATGAACACAGCCTGTACTGTATGAGAACAATCCTGAACTCCCCGAGCAAAGCAGGGACCAGACAACCCTGAGAGTTACATTTGTGGTTTGGCTTTCCTTCTGTGTTTGTAATATCTACCCAGATCGGAGCGACAACTCCTGTCCAGGTTTCTTTTCCCAAACACGTTTTTCAGAATGATCTGAAATTCTGCACCAACAACCCCAGAATGTTTACTGTCCACTCCAAGGCAAGCTGGGGTTGCAGCCTCTCTGCGGACAGGCCTTCACAGCTTCGTTCCTCTGCGTCTGTGTCCAGCTCCACAGACTCAGCAACGAAAAGCAGAGCGGACCTACCCTGTACTGCGCGGTTTTCTGGCGGGCGCTCTTAGCTTTTGCAGGAGGCGGTAACGGTACTCAGTCTTTCAGCCCTAAAAGACCCAGTGTTTGCTCCTGGAGCTACGAAACGTTTTGCTTCTAGAAACCATCTTCCTGAAAGCATGATTTCTAGCGTCAGGAGATGCAACAATTTTTTCCTAAATAACTGTCTCCGAATTCTCAATGAAATAGTCTTGTTCTTTCTTCTCCAAAGTGTCCTCTCAGGTTCTTTCAGTCCTAGACAGCACGAAACACTGCCAGTCACAGAGCTTCCTCACGCAGCTTGTTGTACCGAGTGTAATTTAAAATGCCTGTCAGTCCTGCTTTCTTTCCAACCCTGCAGATGCTCAGATCTGCAGCTTCTAATTAACTTGTGTTGAAAATCTCCTTCCAGCAGGAGGGACTGAGGAAGGAGGATGTCACAGCCGGCATTACCATCTAGTGGGCACAGGCTGCTCCGCTGCAGCTTGCCACCATCCTCCATCCACACCCGTCAGGTCTTGCTCCCCATTGTTGATGCATCAGCTAACAAGTCACTGCTGTGGATGTGTTTGGATCGTGGGTGTTTGTCTTAAGCGTGCCCCCACTGCAGCCCAGGTCTGAGGAACCACAGAAGGAACCAGTACGGATTCAAGCATGGAACCCCCTGTTACTCGCCCCGACTTGCCACTCCTTGTCACTCAGCCTTATCTTAGCGCTGTCTGTTTTGTACGGAAACACTTTCATTCTCAGAACTCTGAGAAATGCAGAGATATCCTTCAGGACTCTTCATTTTATAGATCTCTTGAAGACACTGTTAACATGCTTTGAGTACAAGGAAATGAGTGCCAAGTTAAATTCAAAACCACATGAAACCTGGAGGGAAGAGAAAAGCCCAAAGCAACGCATTTGGGACTAGACTGCAGAGCTGCCAAGGTACCAGACTCCTGCTGATTTAGAAACCACCATACCTTGTACACTCAAGCTGATTCATGATTCCCTCAGGGAATCCTGCATTTCACCACTGAATTTTCTATTATCACAACACTTTGTCAGCATCTCCATTCCCCTCCCTTTGCACCTCTCCCTGAATTGTTAATGTTCATTCTGCAAAGTCCACTAAAGGACTGTCCTTTTCTTCCATTTCCTCTCTCACTGCCTCGAGTACCCGGAATTTCTGATGCATTCCTGTCCTGTCAGACTGCTGCAACACCTGCAGGTTTATTGTGCTGCACGTATTAGAAGATTAACTACATCAATTCACAATTCCCAATTTTCCTATTTTGGAGGGGGCCAATTTTTTCCCTTCACTTCCCTAATCCAGGAATCCCTGTCCAGCTGGGCTCAGTGTCCCTCACAACCTCAGAGGGATGCACTACTAACATCCCCAGGACGACCATTTGTCTGCTACCCAATCACTACTCATTTTCCAAATCAACATCTGCCTTTCTCTAGTGACTCAATGTTAGGGTAGAACATCGGCCCCACGCAGCGTCTGAAATTTAAACCTAGTATTTTAACTGGACAGACACAATCTCAGAAAACAATGTCCTGCCAATGGGACACCTGGAGAAGCACATCAGGGCACATTTCCCAGGCGAAGCCAAGTCTAGGAAGTGAGTCAACAGGAGCTAAGTGGTTAGAGAGGCAGAGTCTCTAGATGAGCTCTCGGCGCACCCGCACAGAAACACTTTTTGAGCGTTTGAGGAGCCTTCAGTCTTTCTCCTGTCTGAACACTGCGTGTTTCTGACTTAGAAGTAATTAATTAGAGACCTCCAGTCATGAAAGCTAACAGCTAAAACAGGAGGCCTCATGGAATTTGACCCAATACAGAAGATGAGTCAGTGTTCACAATTAAACCGGGCTGTCTTGTGCCTGCTGTTCTCAGCTCAGGGCCATCTCTTCTGACACTGAATCCTGACTGTATCGCGGAGCGACCCTGACTGGATCCTTTTAGACCAGGAACCCGAGATAAGGCATCTGCACAAGCAGCAAACAACAGTCAGTACAAGAAGCTTTGTCCCAGAGCCACAGGAGAGGGCCACTCTGCCCAGCCATAGTGCAGGCCATGAGGAGGAATGCTGGTTCCCACTGAGGCACCTTAGTCAAGCCCAGTGCTGCTTCTGACATCCCCCTGAGGCTCAAAAGCTTCCTAAATGCAAACCAGCCTTCCCTTCCCATGCGTTTTGACTTTGTCCCAGTACCTTTGTCTGTGCAACAAGAAAACCATCTGTCCCATTGTAGAGAAACAGGCTGGTCTCTCTGCAACTGCCCTCACACCAGCTTCTCCCTATGCCAGGCAGCAGGGTGATTTATTAGAAGAAAGAGGTGTTTTGTGAACACATCCGTGCCAGGGCGCCACACACTGCCTTGCATCCACCACAGCCTACATGCCCTGGATGGCAAGGCAGCCAGACAGCCCGTTCCACTCAGCACTGTCGCTCTAACCTCTCAGAAATGAACGCTCCCCAGTTAGCAGCTCTGCACCCATTGCACTGCCTTAATTCCAGTGGCACAGCCTACGAGCACACGAGAGCACAGAGTATGGAAAGGAAACACCTTTCATGCTAAGACAGCGGGGCAAGATGCAATTCCACTGAAGTCAGCAGAGTGACCCTGGCGGTGATCGAGGCCCAGCGCCTCTGACAAAGGGTATCCCTGCAGCCGAATCTTCTCACAGGCCAATTAATTCCCTCCACACCCTGCTGGCGCATTCTGAGTTTTACTTCTATTTCAAAATCACAGTTAAGTAGCTAGAAAAATCATGTGGCTCAGCCACACTGTGACTTTATGGGGCTTGATTTCTGAGATTAAAGCAAAGCACAAAGACACACCCCGTCAGCAAAGCCTGGAGACAATAAGATGTAAAGCAATCCTCCTCCTGACCTCCCATTAACACAGAAATCACCCTACAGCATGCAAGTGTCAGCCAACAATGGCACCTACTTATTTCCTGTCAGCTTGTTCCTTTGATCTAACCTGATCCTTCTTCACTTTATTAAAAATGTTCTAATCTTTTGTCTTTGATCTCCCTGCAGGACTCTTCAAAGAGCTTCAAATTAGCAAGGATGCAAACACCAGAAAAACGTCCTCGCAGTCTGTATCTGCAAGAAACAGCAATGCGGGAGCTGCTTCCTTCCCCAACACGCCGGTTTAACGAGGGGCAGCGTTTTAAAGCCAGGAGATGCCATGGTTATCTCGTGTTTATTGGCACCGGGGTCGATGACAGAGCCTCAGCTCTGGCACCGGGGCTGGCTTGCTCTGAAGGTGCAACAAGGCAGCCCAGCAGGGGTAGCAAAGAAGCCGTGTGCACACTTCATTCAGCACACCAGATGAAAGGATTATGTCACATTCAAGAGCAACAAAGAGCTCTGTTTAAGTTTGTACCGGGCTGGAACTGGGGGGCAGCCGTTACAGACCACCAAGGTTTCAAATAAAAACGGGCGCTTTTAAGTTTTCTCCAGCTTTCCTTTGGTAAATCCACCTGACACGAAGGGAATGCCAGTATCTCCCAGGAGGACGATCTCCGAGGCTTTGAAGACAAAACCAAGCTTATTGCTTTTCTGCATACTCAAGCCCTGTGTGTTGTTTGGGTTCTGTACCTACACAGCTCTTTATTGCCTAAGGGCACCATCATGTTCTAGGACACTGTGACAGGAATATTGTCGCAGTTTAGTCAACAGTAAAACACTTTCAGCAAGGAAGAGCAGCACTCCAGGACCTTTCCTACCATGTCAAACACCATCACTCCTCTCTTGTAAGTTTAATTTAGCTCCGAAGCTACACTTATTCCAGATAAAACTGGTGTTTTACAGTGTTGAATATTGCCATCCTGAAGAGAGTTCTGAGATCTGGGTAGAAAGACTCTCGAGGCTACACTGCAAGGTCTTTGCTTGCATCTCTGCCCCTCAGCACAGAGACTTGTTTTTTAACTCACTCCATGGAGAAGCAGATTTGCTGCCAGGCTGAGACAATCCAACATATCTCTGACAAATAATCCACGTGACCCGCATCCTCTCACGATCACAATCAATAATCTGAGGCCCAGAACAACGCCAGTCGGATGTTTTCACTCATCCATGAAATCCTAGTCATGAATTGTGAGACAGCAAATCTCAGTAAAGTCTCAATCCTGAGGAAAACACAACTAGCCAGGGTTTGCCCCAAGCTGGCACACATGTACCTTGTCCAGTAGTCACAGAATCGCTGTGGTTGGAAAAGACCCCCAGGATCATCGAGTCCAGCCATCTACCCTGCCTTACAAGTTCACCCCCAAACCAGATCACTCAACACCTCATTCAAACGATCCTTAGATACACCCAGAGATGTCGACTCAACCACCTCCCTCACACTATGCTCCACACCTCTGAGATTAGAACTGGTAAAGTCTCCATGCCCATTCTTTTGTTCACTTATTTGTAATCCTAAAACCTGGAACAGTTACAGGCAGCAGGGACATAAGATGAGAATTAAACACTGCTCAGGCAATACACCACCTTCTCTCTTCACACTCAAAGTGATGTTATTTGTGTTAAGATCAATGCAGTTTATGGAGAACACCGGTGAGGCTGCAGATGCTGCGTTTTGTCTTAAAGAGGTGGTTCAGGATACTGCTGGAAGAACACAAACTACCCAGACACAAAGCTATGCCAACAGCCCTTCTGCCATCTGCATTAGTGCCTACAATGGGAGAATAAAGCAAACATTAATAAGATCTATTGAATAACCAATCAGGCAAACAAGCATTGCTGCACAAAGGCTTGTCTGTACAGTCAACAAATGGAACAGCTGTAGATGCGTTTCTGGGATGAAGGGAGCAGCTCTTCTGGCACAGCAAAGTGCTTCGGTTCATCTAGGAGTCCCTCCAGAAAATTTAAGGACTAACTGTGAATTGAAATCTTCATAAAAAGCCACGTTCGAGGTTTTAACTTGTCAAACTCATTAACTACGTGAACATTTGTTATCCACTTTACAGACTCAAAGACAAGAAAGGTGGTTTTAGTTAGTCTGAACCCACTCAAGGACATTCAACACAAAACTACCAGAAACATTAACAGGCTTTTTCGTTTGGGTGTTTTTTCCTCTTCACCAGCAGTCAGAATCTACCCAACAACATACTGCGCATTTCTTCAAGCACGAGAGGGATCTTTCTACCAGCTCCTGTCCCTTGTGCTTGCTGTTAAAGCCTTCCCAGGAACTGCTGCACCCTTGAGTACTCCAGAGGCATGGTCCAAGCTAATGTCTTAGCAGGCTTCTCCAAACTGAGCTCTTGCCTCAACTGAATCCACTATAGTTGCTTCCAGACTCTGCAGGAATTATCAATTCCCCAATTCCTCTCATTTCTCACAGCCTCAGACAGGCCCATTCAGCAGGGACTAAATGCACAGCCCTTCAGAGAACAGACTGGTCCACAACTCTGGGCTCAAGATATTTCCTTAGTGAAAACATTACACAAATCTCGAGAAACACAGCTCAGAGAAACACCTGAGAAACATGTCCATAAGTGAAACAAGCAACTAAATCCAGATACTGTGACCCTGACAACCTGACTACAAACAATCTGGGCAGTACACTTTCTGAAATTCCACATCTATTCAGCAGCGTTGGGAACTGGTTTTGTGTGAGAACCCCAGAAAGTCTCATCCCCAAGTCTGTACCACGCGCACATCCGCTGGGAATATGGCACGAATTCAACACAACTTGTTTTTAAATATCAAAACATAACACGGCAAGTTCCTGCTCAGAAACTCCTAACGTATATTCATAGATTAATTCTGACTTTGGAAAGTTATGATTATAGAGTCAAAACAGCACCACAAACGTAAAGATTGTATTTCATACGCATATTCACTTAATTACTTACATCAACTCCAACTGCTGCTTAAATTACATTTCAAGGAGGAGCATAGACCTCATGCTGAGGATCAGGAACCCTGGTGCAGCTCAGCAATCCAGTTCCATCTCGGCGCTGTGCTGAGGATCAGGAACACTGGTGCGGCTCAGCACAGTGCTGAGGATCAGCACTCCTGTTCCAGCTCACCGATCTGACCAGTTTCTGCCTATTTTTGGCACGTTTCTACTTCGTGTTTAAAGGAGGCGCAGGTCTGGAGTTCAGGGACACGGCTAAGCAGGAGGCTGCGGCCAGCTGGGACCTGGCAGGTCTTCCCAGCCCACACGACTCTCAGATTCGCGCTCTCTCGCAGTGTGACAGACGCGCCGGCCGGCCCGCAGCTCGGCCCGGCCCATTGCACCTTCCCAATGAGAACCGACAGAGGGACCACGGAAGTACTAGAGGGCTGTTCACGAGGAAAGCGGGTTTGCTCCTGCAGGAACCAGCGGGGCCGATGCTACACAGACATTCCAGCTGATCCACTGCAGCTCAAGTCCCAGAAGCCGGGTGGAAGGCCGCCGTGGCGGTAAAGCCAGGGGCGCAGGGTCGGCCCCAGGACCCGGCGCAGGGAGAAGGAACAGGATCGCTGCCTCGGCTCTTCACCTCCCTCTCGCGTCCCCGGCCGCGACCTCTCCTCGCTCACCCGCGGGGTGTCGGCCGGTCCCTCCGGTGGTTCCCGGCTCCCTCCCGCCTCCCGAGCCTGCGCGTTGCCTCGGGCCGGTTCAGGAGCCCCTGAGCGTCCCGCGCGCGGCGCGAGAGCAGCCCCCGCCCGTCCCACAGCACCCAGCGGCGGGAAAATCCTCCCTCGCGCCCCACCGCTCCTCCCGTCAGGAGAGACTGGCCACGGGGACGGGAAAGTCCGATGGCCCCACCGCTCCTCCCGTCAGGAGAGACCGGCCACGGGGACGGGAAAGTCCGATGGCCCCACCGCTCCTCCTGTCGGGAGAGATCAGCCACGGGGCACCAGCCACCCACCCTCAATAAAGGTTGCTGGGGTCTGATTTCCAGGAAAGGACAGGAAGGTCAGACAGCAGAGGGGCAAGAGGGGCTTGGAGCAGCTACAGAACAGGACTGGTGGAGACAGGAAGGTGGTTGTGCTTTCACAGAGGTAGATGGAAGACTTACAGAAGCTTTACAGCCTCCCGCTAGTAGGTCAGGCACTTCAGGCTCTTTTCCATCGGACGGGATGCTTTAAGGCTGATCAGTCGTAACCAGCTAATCCAAGCACCACCTGTGGTTCCACTCAAACCCAGGCAGGATGGGGTATCCCACCTGACAAGTGCTGCGAAGCTGTCAGCACACCACACAGATCAAGCCTTTGCTCCTGTCCAGGACTCCATGCAGAGACACGTGCAGCCACAGCACCCCTGGTCCCGAGAAGCCAGGGTGGGAGAACCAGAGTTAACATCGTATTTCTCTTTTCAATGCTTGTGTCTGACCCTTTATTAAAGAGGTTACAAAACAACAGCCACAGCATGCCAGCAGAGAGGGGGGCACAGTGGTGAGGATGAGGAAGAAGAGGTGCACAGCTTGTTCACAAGTAGTTAAATAGGTTTTTGTTGTTGGAACAGCCATGCAGATTGAAGGACAGAAACTGCTTCTGGAAGATACCAAACCACAGTTCCTCTGCAAGTGGCCTCAAATCCACAAACCTCTTGAACTGCTGGGAAATTCAGGTAGCACTGTCCGGCCAGGAGGGTGTTGTTTTCAGACACCTGTCCACACAGGGCTCCAACAGCTTATGAAGAAATCATATCTTTTACCCAACATCAGCACTGGAAACAACCAATCTTGCTCAGATGAAAACAACAATCCAGTTAAGCAATCTGAACCATCAGCAGCTGCAGACCCGATTCTCTGCAGTCTAGTTTCCAGCTCACAGGACAGCCAGCCCAAACAGACAGGTTAGTTTTCTTGGGTTCAGAGGACCTTGAATAGTCAGTGAGGAAAACGTGACTAAATCCACACTTTGAAGAGAGTGAAGTTGTACTCATTCATCATCATACCTTTTATTTTCTAACATCAGTACGTGAATATCTGAAGGAACCCAAGGGATAAAAACCAAGGGACATACTGCCTGCACTTTACAGATCAACAGCCACAAAAATACAAAGCAACTATACAATCTCTGGGCTCCACAAAACTAGTTCTCACTGTAACGATGCAACAAGGTTAACTGCAACGAGTGAAGAAGCTACCTCTGTAAAGTGCTGTTTGTTAGAAGTGGCCAAAGAAAGCACAACTACAGCAGATTTGGGTATCAGTGGAGAGATTGTTGGTGTCCTCCAGATGGCTGGTTTCAGGCTCTGTGCTTTTTGATGAAGCTGATAAGCCCATTTGTTGAGCTGTCATGAGATGTCACTGGAGCATCTGACTCCAATTCAGGCTCAATTTTCTTTGCCAGCTGTTTTCCAAGCTCAACCCTGCAGTATCAAAGCAGGGGAGAAAGACAACAAACTTTAGTACTAACAAGTGTCAGTGTTTACTACAAGATACTGACAGTACGAACAGGTGCCAGTAAGAGAGTAACTGGACAGCAAACATTGATCACTATTTTCTTCACAAGCTACTGACAAGTGGTAACTCTGTGCTACTCATGAACTGCTGACAGATGAACAGACAGCTTTCACTCTGAGATGTGTGAAGCAGGAAAAATGTTTTTTAAAAGCAATGCCTGGCTAAGCCAGGACACAGGCAACTTATCCCAAGAAAATCTGGTTTTGTTCAAAGCTTGCTATAATTATGTGCTCCAGTCACTGTCTTCGCTCCAAGGCATGAAGGTTAGGCAATACCCAAGTCAAACATCAAGGAAACTTACCCCCACTGGTCGTAACTGTTAATATCCCACACAGTCCCTTGAACAAATATCTTGTGCTCATACATGGCTGCAAGCAGAAGAGGAGATTTATCAATAAACTGTCGGAAAGTGCTCATAAGCTTCCACAGCTGAGGGATCTATTTACTCACCAATGATGGCTCCCAGCATGAATGGGTTGAGCTTTGTAAACACAATGGAATTAGTTGGTCGATTTCCCTCGAAGACCTTTCAAAACAAGATTCACCTTGTTACACAGCCCCTTGTAAAGCTGGCACCCCACTTGTGTCTTCTTTGTAACCCACAAGGGACTATTTGTATCTGCAGCAAATACAGGCTCCTCACAACTTTAAAGGTCAACAACTTCAACCACAGAAGTGCATTATGTTCATGTTTTCACAAACAACAGCAAAACTTATCTATGAGCAGCACTAAGGGCTGCTACAGCAAGTAAAATACAAGTCAATATCCCAGGGTCAGCAATGAGAGCGCTCATCTTTTCCAGAAGGTCTCAAATGGCTTCCAGACCAGCAGCTTTAGCTGTTCAGACTGCTCCTCCAGAGCCAACAAAACCTGCCACACAGCAGCACTTCCCAGCCACTGGAGGGCACTGCCCCATCAGCGAACTCCACTGGGCAGCAGAGCCCTCTCCAGCAGTGCCTCACGCCAATAGAGAGGTAAAGCTGTCAGGCGTCAGCACCGACTTACCTTATGGGGAAGGAGCTTCTCCAGAGCATCTCCACTCAGTCCTGCTGCTTCAAGTTCCTTACGAGCTTCATCAGCAGTCTTTCCTTTCATCAAGGCCTCAGTCTGAGCAAGGAAGTTGGCCAAAAGGATCTGGCATGTAGAAACAAACACACCAACTAAGGCTCCTGCTCCCATGGCAACAGCTGGTGCCCAAGCCTAGTCTGACACCTACTCCAGAGTTACAACTCTGGACTGCCATGGTATTGAACACAGCCGTGCAGTAGCTTCAAAGTCCTGCTCTGAAGCTTTCACTTGTACTTGGTGCTGGACCAAACACATGGCACAACTCAAACAGGACTCAAGATTGGAACTAATGACAAAACTGACACTTGGTGCAGAAATGCACTTTCAGGAAGCGTGCAGGAAGGAGTGAGGTTTCACTACGGAACTTACACACCACTGGACATGGGCTACTGACAACCCTTTGCTGGGCCATGCATTAAAACAGTTGGACTGGTTACAAAACCTCTGTAGAAGGCTGAGCCCCAGCTGTCCTAAAGAAATTCCACTGCAAAATTTAGCAAGTCAAGACTCGCACCAGCATTGCTGGAGAAGGCTCCATAAGCTGAGCCCTAGCTATCCTAAAAAAACTACTGCAAAGTCCCGTGAGTGAAGGCTTGCAACAGCATCGCTGGAGAAGGTTTCATAAGTTCTGCAACAATTACACCACTTACAACTCACGGCACATTTCCTCTCCAAGTACTTAACTGCTGAACCAGTAACCAGCCTGGCTGCCTGCCACCTCCTCCAGAAGAAAACCACCACCTCATCACACAGGTGTTGTTGTGTTTTAATGTGTTAACCCTGTGCTCTACAGTACTGAGCGAGCCTCAGTGCCTTCAGCTGCAAGAAAACGTGGGTACCTTGACAAAGATCTCAGTACCTTGTGATGTAAGCCATTTCTGACTGGGTGCTGGGTCTGCACTGGGATCAGAAAGTCACAGGGAATCATGCGAGTTCCTGTTAAAAAAAAAGCCATGTTAATAACCCTACAGCTGAGAAGTCTCAATCTTCAGTTCTGACAGTTGTTACTGAAGACAAGTCACTTGGAAAAGCTCTTTTCAGAAAAGGTAGGTGACAACACAGCAGTGTTTCAGTTGATCATTGATCCTCCTTATCACAGAGTTAGAACTTGCACCTCATTGCCTTCAAAACCACTAAGAGCATCACAGCAATGTGATGCCAGGTTAGATAAAGATCCCACTCCATCACTGGTGCCAGTTCTGCAGACTCCAGCATCGTTGTAGCCACCCAGAATCCCGAATTTCTAACTGGATTGAGTAGTTTCAGTTTACCTTGGTGAATGAGCTGGTAAAAAGCATGCTGCCCGTTGGTGCCAGGCTCTCCCCACACAATAGGGCCAGTGCTGTAGTCCACACGAGAGCCTTTCTTGGTGATGTACTTGCCATTAGATTCCATATCACCCTAAAAGAAGGGAAGGGCAGCGTCACCTTTCTGGCAGAGCCACAGCATCAGTACAAGTTCCGGTCAGTACTTCAGCTGCTGCAATGAGTGCTGGTCTTATAGACCCTTTCCAATTATAAGGGATACAGCCACTTACTTTATGGACATCAAGACAAAAGCAGCCCGAGGGAAAAGATTCCTACATTAACTGAGCAAACAGGCTGATCTCAATCTCAGCACCAGTCTCCTTAGGCCCTCGTTCACATGAACGCATGACTGCAGATCCAGCCTCAAAGGACACTTTCAGGTTCTCAAAGGCCAGAAGCCTATCGACGTATCCACGTACCAAACCCCTCCACTCAGAGCCTCACCTGCTGAAAGTAGGCAGCAAAGCGGTGCATGTACTGGTCATAGGGCAGAAGGGCATGGGTTTCACACCCATAGAAGTTTATATACCAGACGCCCAGCATGGCCAGTAGAACAGGCATATTCTTCTCCAGCGGGGCAGTGCGGAAGTGATTGTCCTGTGTGACACAGAAGGAAAATTACACTTGATAAAGCAATTGTCATTCCCCCCGACCCTAATTTCCATTGTTTCAATCCAAGGAGAGCTTCCCAAGCACAGGTTGTTTCAGAAGCACTGCAAGGGCACAGGGAGTTGAACTCTGCAAGCCAACCTGCCTTCAGCTCTCTGAACATCACAAGAGGGGCAATGTGAAATATGCATCCCATACTCACCATCCAGTGGGCTCCTGCAAGGAGGTTCTCAAAGTTGTCAAAACCTAGCAATGGAAGAAGTCAATCTGCATTTACTATTAGAGCTCAAACTTTATTCTTCTTGTACAGAAAACCAGAACAGTTGAGAACCCTGGCATGTAGCAAAGCTCACCACACCTAATTCAGTTTAAAAGCTGAATTTCTCCTGAAATTTGCATCCCATAAGCCAGATACATTTAATAAAGCCTGGCCTGCAGAGCAAGAGCAGCTTCAGGAGACGTTCCTCAAGCGCGTTTGTGTGAAACACTCATTCACACAGAAGGAGCAACTAGAAGGAAAAGAGGCTCTGTATTAATAGCTGTAGAGTTCTCAACAAGTCTGATCACTGACTCAACTCACAGCCACAGTGGAAGAGGCATCCCCAAGAAAAGGGCAACGCTAGCACAGCAGGGATTTCTGTGTTGGTCTGAGGGGAATCAACCGCAACAAGGTCTTCCCAAAGGAAAAAGGTTCCACCCTTCCCTGTTCTCCTAACACCTAGTTTTTATTGGCTCTACAATTAGGGTATTTAAATCACCATTCACACTCACTGATGAATAGTTCAGCAAACTTCTTTCCTGCAAAGCCCGAAATCCCGACTCTTCTATGGAAAAGCAGAGGCGAAGCACTCTGCAAAGCAGTAGCTCTATCCACGGTCAGAAGCCAGCTCAGAGAAGGAGCTAAGGGCAGGAAGCGCAGACAGACCGGCACGCCATTCTGCACGACGTCTGTCTGACACCGTTCCTCTCGAACGGCCCGTTGCAGACAGAAATCCGGTGCTTGACTGAGCTTTATTTGGCTGTTTGCAGAGGTTTTCCCCACACATGACAATGATTCATACAATTCCAAAACACCAAAGCCAATGTTTTCCTTCTGGCCTAATCAGAAAGCAGATGCAGGGCCGAAGACAGGAGTTTGATGCTTAGTGTGCAGTACATACTCACAGAAACCCAATCCCCTACTCAAGCAGTTTAGCAATGAGACCGCACGGTCTGATTTTCAGCACTGGCCTGGCTCCGCAGAGATCAGGTACTTCTGGCTGTGCGAACGATTACGGATTGCGTGTGTGGCTATTTGCACCCAGGTACAGGGAACTTCCAGAGCTGCACTACAGCTGATCTAGTTCAAACATCCAGCCGCTCAGAACAGGTTGGACAAAGTAATACGTGTCCCAAATCTGATCCACAACCCACTGCTGTTAACGCATCCCACAGGGTGTCTCTTCGGGAACATAACTGTTGGCACTGTCACACCACAGAAATACCCACCGATGTGCAGGGCAATGGAGAGACCAATAGCAGACCATAGAGAGTAGCGACCACCAACCCACTGAAAGAGACATTTGTTTAGACAGGAGCAGTGAAAGGCTTTCAAATTCAAACTTATTCAAGCTATCAGCAAACAGCAGCACGGGTTTAGACTCTTTTGGGCAAAACCAATACTCTTTCTGGTGATAATTCACTACATACAGGGCATAAGGGAACCTGCACCTTCGAGTAGTCCCATAACAAATCCTTAAGTACGTGTTTGTAGGCCTTGAAGTTACTCTACCTGTCCAATGTATGTAGCATCTGCTGAAGCAGATCCCTTTATTCCAGTTCACTTCCAAATACTAAACTTGCAGCTGGTATTAACTGCTTTCCCAATACCAGTCCTCTGTAGGTAAATCCTGCTTCAGCAAGATTATATTGCTATCTAGGGAGAGGTAATGCTCTACCCAGTTTCCAAACAGCAGCTTTAAAATCCAGTTTGTGCTGCACACAGCCAGTGAGAAAAACCAACCTGTTTCTCATTAAGTGGAAGGGCCAAGACTTAAGGATTAGATCAAGTTATGATTCTCTTTCTGATGTCTGACCTTCTCAGGCATAGATTACATACAGTAGACCCCACTGTCAAATGTCACAGCTTATAATAACTACTTACACAGAGGAATAAACTAAGACTGGTATCTCCTGTTACCCAACAGCTGCTTAGGCAGCCAAGAATACTGAAAGCTCCTCTTCAAACTTCGACTGAGAGGTTTAAACAGAACAGCCAAGAGACAAAACTGCTTTGGGTCACCTGACACACAGCCAAAGGCAAACTGAGAGCGAGCCTAAGCGTTTGGGTACGAAGAACACGACTTAACACTTGGGTGCTATGGCAGTGCCTGGCATCTAGCTAGCATGTTCTGAGGCAAGTCAGAATAATCTGACCATTAACATCTACAACAGAACATTAGCCATTTACTTACATCCCAGAACTCAAACATGTTTGCTGGGTCAATTCCAAAGTCTTTGACTTTAGGCTGGAATAAAAAAGAAAATGTATAAAAACACCACATGCAAACCCAACATCAAAAACATCTGTCGAGCAAACCACTCCCAAGCTGGGTACCAGTTAAACACTCAATTCCCCAGTTACAGTCTCTTTTTCAAAAATACAGAGCACCCATCAGAAAAAAGTACAGCTTCACTTCCAGGTGTCACCACTGCTCTTCAGTAGTTCCAGAGTCAGTGACACACTTTCTGATCAGTGGCAATACAGTCCAGAGCTGAACTGGCACTTGTATCTAAGATCCAGAGAAGCAGCAGCAGTACCCGACAGTCTCTCAGTTACTGCAGTCTGTTTCCAGTTGCTGTTTCTACTTCAGACTCCCGTGTGAAGCGCATCAGGCTACATGATGCTCGTGACATAGTACAGACTATTCACATGAGCTCCCTGCATCACTTCAGCTCTTGCTTCAGGAGTCCAGGAAAGCAACACCTGTGCACACAACTGCATTCACACACACTTTAACAACAGGACGCTCACTGCAAGTGCACGGGATTATAATTCTGTAACAAAGGTCCGGTCCTGATAAAGATAATTACTCAAGTGTTTCAGCTCTCTTCAGTAAAGACTAAATGCCTCCTTTCAATGGGAGAGCCACCTGTTGGTATTCAAGTCATGGCTTCTCAAAACAGGCTTCTTTACTGGGTTTTAAAACAAGGCCGACACAACGTCCATAGAACAAATAATCCGCTATACTTACAGCATTAGTAGACAAGGCAACAAAGTGCTTGGCCACAGCTGAAGGCTAAACAGAAACAAGCAGACTGTTAGAGAATGCTGATTAACTTCCCTTCCAGTCACAAAGCTGATCAGCTACTATTTACATTTAAACAACACGCTGACTGTCATCAGCCATTTCTGTGCATCGACTTGAAGTGATCCTGTTCCTGTCCAGTGTGGGGTTTGGAGCGTACCTGTCTGAAGATGACACTTGTCTGATAATGCTCTCCTGAGGCCCTCTGGGAGCAGCCACTCCTTAGAGCTGCACACGACTTTCCTGAGGAGTATGTTATGGGTCTGGAACATCACTAACACCACTTTGGAGCAGGTGGAGTTTGTCACACATGAACCACCTTTCCAGCCAAGATCGAATGATTAAGCCAACGGGAGTTACCGATACGTCTCCGTCCCAGCTTTGGTCTTTCATTAAGCATTCTGCTGAGCAAGGAGGAGTTCTGTGCAACAGTAAGGAGGAAACCCAAAACCCAGCTTCCCAAATAAATATGACTCCCTGACTGGAGTAACTGAATGACAATCTTAGCTCCCCAGGCAGACAGAGCCCGCTTTCTTCTTTTACAGGTTACAAACAGGAGAGAACAACCAAATGCAGGGTTTCTGGGGATAGCACAGCCACCTGCCATCGACACGTCTGTGTATCACTCCAACAACAGTTTGGTTTCTACTTTTTGAAGAGCTGTCGGGAACTGGAAGGCAATGCCACGGACACACCATATTCCTGAATTTCCGTACCAGTTGTTCCAAACAGTCATCCGGCAGTACGGCCAACACCGCACTTGCTTATCAGCAGGATTTGGGGGAACACTGCAGGCACCATTTAAGGAAAAACTAGTGGATTTCACCACTTTGACTGGACAGACCAGGCCGTCACCTAACCAAGAACCACCCAAACAGAACACAAACAGCACCTGCTAGGTTGTACAGCTTGCATTTGGGCAGCTACTGTCTGCTCCAAAGTGCACAACCAGGGAGAAACACACAAGAGAAGCAGTTGCATTCCGGGACATAACCTCAACACACTGGACTTACATCCTTGGCAGCTTGTAGGAACCACTCTTTGGCTGTTTCTGCATTGGTGATAGTTTCTTGGGTTGTGAAAGTCTGCAGAGAGGAACACAATGAAACATGTAAAACAAAACTGGAACAAGCTTAGACTGCCAGAACATTGTCTGCTCCAGATCAGTGTGTTTCTCAGTGTTACAGACAGCTGGTGCCAGACTTCAGGAAAAACACCGAGTCCAGCAATCTAGCAATGACTACTGATTTAGCTACATAGTTCTAAACTAGCATACATCTGAAAGGAAATTGAAATAATCATTCCCCATTTCCTACCCTCCCTATCCCAAACTGTTACACAAAACCTCAAGGTTAAAATGTTCTGCTTTAGTCACTCACTAAATATTAAGTTCCACTATTCAACTAAAAAGGAATTGAGCACCAGAACAAGAATAGTCTAGCTGGACTGTCCTCTTCTTCCAACCCAACTTGTACAGGTAGAAGGGGCCATTTCTGCTAAGACCCTGGCATTATTTTGTTTTACTGATTAGAGGAAAACATGTTCCTGCTCGACAGAGGAGTGTGTGCACACAGGTTCAGTCACACAGTTCTGCAAATACCTGCAGACACTTACTGATTTACTCAGCCATCAACATTCAGCTTTAAGGGTGACCACTTGATTCAACCCACTCTCATCATATCTCCGGAGATATTTGATTATGAAACACAAGCCTGTTATGGAAAGTAAAAAACTGCCATTCCTCCTCTCTCTCAACCTATACTGCACCCAAGGAGAAGCACAGGCGAGTAAGGGTCGTGACTAAAGCTTTGACTTGAACTGCCTGGGAAACAACCTAGACACCTGGACTTGCCCACATGCCTCCCTTGTTCAGCTTCAGCCACTTTCAGCACTTGTTACTGAAATGCTTCAGGATGAAGAAGTCCAAGCCAGCCTGTACTGCAAGTTCAGGACAAACTGCAACTGGCCTGTATGGAAATGGTTCACACTACAAGTCTCTGACTGAGACATTCACGAGGATAGGTTGCTATTCTGAAAGCATCTTTGACAATGAGAGACAGTCACACCCCAGCCCTGGCATCAGACGTACTTTTGACGCAATGATGAAGAGTGTACTGTCTGGTTTAAGCTCAGCCAAGGTTTTGGCTATATGAGTGCCATCAATGTTGGACACAAACCAGACACGAGGACCTCCTTTGGAATATGGTTTCAGAGCTTCAGTTACCATCAGGGGGCCCTGGAAAGAAGCAATAATGAGATTCTCTTCATTGCAAGCACGTACATACAAAAAACACACCATGAAGGATGTTCAGGAGTCGGGACTTACCAGGTCAGAGCCACCAATGCCAATATTGACCACATCAGTGATTACTTTTCCAGTGTAGCCCTTCCACTCACCACTGCGGACTCTCTGTAGCAAAAAAACATTGCAGTGACCAGTTCAGAATCACTAACTTCAGTGCAAACAGGCTGTTCTCAGGCACTGCTGCAGAATGTTTTCAAAGAAGCCTTTCAGCCGCTACACTTCAAAGCCCACGCTTAGTCAGGCATTTTGTTGTGTCTAAGATGGCACTTCACTGTCTAACACCCACACTGAAAAACACCGCCAGATCAAACTCTCCTTCTGTGGGTTGCTACGGCAGTTACGACAGTGTTGCCAAACACAAACGTTTGAACCTGAAGAGGTTTGGTGCCTTTACTGAAGCTGCCTCTCACTAACCTGGAAGACATTCAACATGAATAAAGCCACGGAGAGCTTTATTGCCAAACCAAGCATTCAGAAAGCTTTCCTACAACATTCACGTTTTCCATTAAGACTTATTTCAGGGCTTCACCTTGACAGCACATAGCACAGGTTTCTGCCCTTTTCCTTGGTGCTTTACGAATTACTGAAAGTTCTGACAGAACTATGATGATTAACATCTAAACACTGCACTGGGTACTGTCCATCACCCACCATCTACGCATTCAATTTGCTCCAATCACAAAAGGAACCTTCCTCGTATCCCACACTCTTCTGCATGTAATTCCCCAACTCTAAAGCAATCTTTCTACAGCAAAAGCTGCTCTCCCTCCTGGCAGATGTTTGGGTTAAAGCTGTTTCTCAAAATGGAGAGTCCATGTTCAGTTCACACCACTCCTATGGCTTGGTAGAGGACATGACCACTCTTACAGTCTCATCTGCCCAAGTGAGTTGACTGCAATGAGCATCTCTTTGCTTTTGCAAAGACACTGCTTCACACGAGTTTTGTTTTGCAGAGAACGTACATCTGCAGAGAAAGTCTCTGATGATTGAGACCACCCAGCAATAAAGAGGGTGACACCAGTGACAACAGCCCAGCTAAAAACTCTACAGAGGAGAGCACGCCACTGGATTCCTGTGCCCGTTCAGTTCTTGCATTATCTGAACAAACTACCAAATTCAGACCAATTAAGTGCCAGTTACTGTGGGTTTGGCATTCACCCATTAGGAACTGGATGTGATCCCGGCTCATTTTGTACAGTTTAACAAGCATGAGTTGGCAGAAATACTGGCCACTGCTGTGTGGCTGAGAGTCACAGCAGCAAGCAAGCAGGCAGAGTTCCTCACAGTCACACTGAAGAGCACTAGAACTAGTCAGTGAGGAGCTTTAGCACACAAGTGTGCCTTCGCTGAAACTCTCAGAGCATTTCCTCAGCAGATCTGCACGTGCCTACATTTTAGAACTGCACACAATTGAAGAACAAGTAATGACACTAGAAAGTCAATGGTTAACTGTTGCACCTAGGGAAGGAAAAAGCTTTCATGCTGCTACAGCTACAAGCGCAATCAAAGGAACCTGACCTAAAACATAAAGAAGTTTGAAAAAAAAAACCACCAGTCAACCCGCAGATGAGCTGGGAGCTTCTACCTCTCTCCTGATCTCACACAAATTCCAAGAGGCTATTTCTACTTGCTAAAGCAGTTGGTGAGAAACAAGGTCATACCTGAATGGTACTTGATGACTTACAAGATTATCGCTGAATTGGTGACAGCCCACTGAATCAACACCCAGCTGGGAATGCAGAAAAGCGAACTGTGCTAAAACCCGCTTCGTGCGCAACACGGAACCATCACAAACCTCAAACAAGGGTGCAAGAATTCACGTGAACATGCCTTCAACCAGCGCGTCACAGCACACAGCTCTGGCGGTACCTCATACCTGGCAGAAGTGCTTCATTTTGTCCAACACTTTGTTTACTTCTGGAACAACATCCTTCCCATCTACAAGTATTGGCGTGTTGGAACGATTTCTCAGAGCAATATGAAGCACAGCTCGGTTCTAAAACAAGAAGGGAAAAGGCCAATGAAGTTATTTCTAAATTACACCCAGAGGCCTCAGGTCCTCCACCCAGAGGGCAGCACAGTCCTCAAGACTTACAAGTCCTTTACATGAACTGCAGTTAGTAGAGCAGTAGTTGGTGCATGTGTGGATACACACCACCAACTGCCTAAATCGCGCTCTCACTCCACAGAATCAATGCAGAGGGCTTACAACAGCAGGTAACACACCACGTAAACAAGACCTGAAATCAAAGCTGAAAAGCCCCTTTAAAAAGCATTTAATAACGGAGGGTTAGAATTCAGCCAGAGTCAAGACTCTGATCTTTTCTTTTGGCCAGCTGCCAGCACACATGGATTAACCTGTTTCCCATTAATGATGGCACTGAAAAATCAATGGCAACAAGCAACCAAAGTGACCTTCTAACATACTGTCAATTACACTGACTAGTCTGCTTCCAGAAAGGGACGGAGGTACTGAAACACTTGCAGAAAAGAAATACAACAGCTGCGCGTCATTCAGTGCCCACAAGCAGGAGTCCCCTGAATACCTGCACACCAGGTACAGAGGTGGCAGCTGCTTTAGGAGGAAAGAAGTCTGTTAGCACACACTACGCTGTATCTGTATCAACCCTCCCCAGTTACACACTAGCCAAAGCACTGATGCCTGGCCTGCGGTTTGCCTGTTCAGGAGCTCAACAGCTTTAATTGGCAACAACTGCCCAACACTAATGGATGAATCAACAAATTACTCTGCTCTTTGCTCCTCACTATGAGCAGAGGCACTGGGGTCAGACAACAGACAACAAACTGACAGGTTGGGATTTAAATACCAGATGCTAATTCACAAACCACTGCCTTTTCACTTACTGACTTGATACACGAAAGATCTTCCAGTTGCTAATTACCAAAGTGCAGCCACTGAAATTTGGGGTGAAGAGGCATTTTTTTGCAGCACTCAGTCATGAAAAGGTAGTATTTGGTAAATACTGCTCACTGTCAGGCTTTGAGGAAGTTCTGCCTCAGTCAAGACACACAGTCATATCTGACCTGATGTCTACTGTTAACTAGGTGTTATCTAAGTGCCAGGTGGCCTGTGAAGGCTGTTGCCATGACACGTCAGACATGAGTTACCCTGGCATGATCTTCGTGCTGCATCAAGCTGCATCAAGGTGCAAGGTTTAATTCACCTGGGACATACACCTACACTTGAGTGCACCGCAAAGAACTTCCCCGCAAGCACATACCACACAGCTCACACCTGCGGCACCGGGTACAGGCAAGCCCTGGGACAAACAGCAGAGCAAGAGTAGCGGACTAGTCAGAGCTCGCCACTGAGCAGCTCCTGGCTGCCTTACTGTGTTAGGTGTATTCAGCTCTGCTGCTTGACAGCACCCTGCTTTTAAGGGCTCGTGGCAATTCCACACTATCCACATGCTCACATTCCAGAGTCAAACCAGACTGATTTGATAGTCATGCAGACAGGAAAAAAACAACTTATTCCAAGCCAACATCTGGCTAATGGAAAGAGAAGGAAAAAGCTGTCTCCGGGCTCATTACACAGCTGACTGCTACAAGAAGTGGCCACATCGAGACAGCGGCAAACCCCGGGAAGCAGGCAGAAGCCAAGCACATCACATTAATGCTCGTTTAAGTGCTTTCTGTGGAAACCGCATCCTTCCGAGAAGGCTTCAGCCTCTACCGATTGCGCTCATGTAGACAGAGTAACTCTGTGTCCGAAGCAGGTTAAACCTGCAGTAACAGGTCCTCATGGGAGGCAGTATCTGCGAAAGGAATCCTCCAGGTACACTTAAGGCTTTCGAGGTCCCTTCCAATCCCTAATGATTCTACGAGCCCAGGCCTCTTGCTCTTTTCTCACTTTACACTGTCTAGAGCTACATCTGAACCGAAGGCATTAACACAGAAGGAAAAGGAAGCGTTCCTCTCCGGAGGCTCTCTTGGTTTGTGTGTTTGCATATCACTCAAACGGTACAATGTCCAACCTAGGAGGTTTTTTTAAGCCAAGGGCTTGTGCAATGGCTGTCAGTCAATGGCCAAAGTCAAAGGCAATACAGGTTCCAGTGACACCACCTCACAAGCACACTACACAGTTCTCAATATTTAAGAGATATTATTAAATCACAAAATACTGTCAAGCTTCCAGTTTTCATCCTATTTTTAAACTTCCAACGTAGTTAGTTTTCTGTATGTTCTAGCGAAGATCCAACCACAATCACAGCCTTCAGATCTACAGAAGTACTTTCACCCTCTTACTGAAACGGCCGGCTGGTTCCAACTTCTACAGCTTCCACTGTTACACAGACCCAAGGGAAGTAGCACCGACAACCCCAAGCAGGAAGTCTTATGCAATCACCACTAACACACTGTAGGCTCTTCACTCAGCTTTACGAAGACTGA
Source organism: Rhinopomastus cyanomelas (assembly GCA_013400115.1). Lineage (NCBI taxonomy): Eukaryota > Metazoa > Chordata > Aves > Bucerotiformes > Rhinopomastidae > Rhinopomastus > Rhinopomastus cyanomelas. The sequence goes on along the minus strand of VXBP01004763.1, from coordinate 130,169 downwards.
CATTAAGCAAAAGCTTGTAAGTGATACCTGGGACGCAGCACTCTGCTCCATGCCCTTTGCAATATCTAACTCATCTTCCACTCTACAAAAGAGGGAAGGCGAGAAAAAATGCAGCCCAAAACCTTCAAAACATCACCGTGAGCACTGAGTGCAACAGCGAGTAGCTTTACTCAACCATTCTCTTGTGTTTGTGAGAGCTGCGACAATCCCACGTACGTAGCGCAGCAAACATGGCAACCACACAGCACTCCAGAGCAGCAACTACACCACGCTTTTTCAAGGCTCCTCTTACACAGATGCAGAAAAATCCATTATAAATAGGCACAACTGAGGTGAAGGAACCACAGACAGAAATAGCCTTACCTCAGTGAAGTTGATCTTCTCTCCAGTGAACATGCGCTCCCTGGCACTCTCCACACCCCTGGACTTGGCCTGAGCAAGGGTAAAACACAGATTCCTCTTAAGAACAGCAGGAAGTCAACACGCACCTAGAAGGTCCAACTACACTCAGTCACCACTCAGTGAGCAGTTACCATTCAAGACGTGAACAAGAATTACAGGATTAGATTAAGAGACCCCACTAGATTAAATCTCAGAAGTTATGACCTTAAAGCCAGTACTTTTATGAAGGCTGTTTGTTTCCTGAGTGACAGGATGCAATCAACCCACCTTACTCCATTTCACCCTGTCACACACTGCAGGGTTCATTAACGATTCTTTGTGTCAGCTCCCAGTACTGTTTTTGAACTGAACACCAGCAAACGCCGTTTTGCTGCGCTCGCCGTTTTTGCTAAATCCCTTGCCCTACCTAGCCCGAGTCCTTGGCTGAACCAACAGCTGAGGAAGGGCTGTAAGCATGGACAGCATGGAAAACTGGAGTGGATGACAAACTTCTCAAAATACATCCGACCGCAAGCAAACCTCAACGCTAAAGCTGCATGACACATGCGAGCGTGGAAGACATGGTCTTGGACTTCACATTAATTCCTTATTTTACTGCAGACCTCCAGGTCTTTGCCACGTGCCAGCCAGTCCACTGCACAGAACAATCTTCAAGGAGCACTAGAAAGAGCTGCATACTGAAGAATGGCCCTGTACCTTGGGGACAGAGGACACTGCCAGACCCCGAACAGTGCCAAGGCTGGTAAGCAGAGGGCTCAGCTTTGGGGCTAAACATACATCAGCAATGTTAGAAGTCATCAGCTGGAGGTAGAAGGGGGGTTTTTTTAAACAAACTATTTGGTTTGTCAAGTCAACATTTAAAGAGTTACCAGTTCCATCAGCATTTTCATCACTTCTTCTGTAACAAGGTTCTTCGAATAATCCAGTAAGATATCACCATGATCACTGTTCAGTGTCAAGCTGTCAAAGCAAGCAGATTGCTTAATTGCACATCCCTCAAGAGTGACTGTTTTGAGCAAGACAGTGATAACTCCTCCCTAGATCACAAAGCAGTAGGGACCCTAAGCACATCAAGTAGTCAAGACAGCCTAAGGGACCAATTTGCCCAACAAATTTCATAACAGTGACTTGTTAGTGCGTTGTTTTAATTGAAGACCGTGGTTTTTACCCGGCTAAGTTACAGCGTCTGCTTTCTGCTTGTCCAATCCAGATACAGCAAAGTACCTTGAACACACAGCTAGACAATCGCACGGTGGTCGCTGTTTTCAGTGAGACACCAGCATCCCCAGGCAAGAACTTCCTTTTTCCTGATCTATCAGAGGCAAAAGCTCACATTCTTCTGCTGCCACAAAACTGTCTTCCTGCGGGTCCTTTCAACAAATCCAGTCATCCTTTCGCACGGAGACACAAACCAAACGTGGTGTCTGCATCTATACACTGTCACAGTTGCAATGCCCTCGCTGACATCTCCAGATGATTTAAACAATCCCCATCTGGAAGCTAAGCAGCTTCAGGTTTGCATTTGAGACAAAACACACAATCGGTGGTCAAACGGGCTTGTATCTGTGTGGCAAGTCCCTCCAGAACTTCAGAGCAGCGTTCTGCCCATTTCCTCCTCGCACTACGTGCATGGCCATGCACACTTATTTATTCTGAACTGAAGGATCAAAGTTCTGTGAGCAATTCAAAGTCCTTCAGTCGTTCCTCCCCACAGGCAGCCTCTTTTCTCCTCCTTACTGGTGCTTCACATGCAGCAACTACAGGCAACCGCATGCACCCATAGTCTCAAAGTCCCCACAGTGTCAGTTACCAGCTCTGCCTTTTTTTGACAACACTTGAGCACCAAACACACAGCTATTCCAGTAATTAGTTATGACAGAGACTTCACAGGGACAAAGAGCATCGCCACTAGTCCAAACAGACATGGCATGACAGGGCAAGCAAGCCTCTGCAAAGGAAGAGCACTGCTGTTATCAAGCCCAGCCCCAACCAGCAAGGCCTACCAGACGTTTGGGGGGGCTTTACTAACTTGGTAAAGCCCACAGTGATGTTTTTTTCTAGTGTTAAAATACAGAAAGGAAGGTATCTTGGAGCACAGTCTCAGAGGAGCATTTGGTTCATAGGCAAGAACATAGGTGAACAAGGACAAACTGTCTCAGTATCAAGCACCCTTCTCTTCAGCAGGCTGCAAACAGGAATCCTGAAGCCCTCATCATGCAGCACAAGGACACGTGGAATATGGCTGGTTAAGAGAAGCAAGCACCAGCTACTACATCTGGCTGCTCCCACATACGGTGAAGCATTGCCTGCAATGTAATCTCACCTTAAGCCCTGACACTAGGAGATCTACCTTTTATTTCAGCCAAAGCCTAAACCCCTGCAGCTCAGTTGCTCTCTATTATGGTACTCACCCTACAATGCAGCTGCTACTGGCAGCTCTAGCTGGGTGCTACAAGAGCCTTGTCATGTAAGCCACATCCACATCAAGGTGATGTAGCCCTTAAGCTGAAGGTCATCTGCAGCATCTCCCATCTAAACACAAGCTAAAAAACTGTGTGCAACCCCCAAATGACTTTATGGTAACTAAACAAAATACATCCATGAAGATCAACTTCACATGAGAGCAGCAGCCACAGAGGACTTTGCAGCTAAATCCTCTAGACTGCTTAGGCTTCTAAGAGACATTAACTACCATCATCCCACTGATCCAGTTCAAAGCGGCCATCAGCGAGAAGGAGACGAGCAGATCTGTCAAACCCTGAGTGTCAGTTCTGCAACTGTATTTTACTGTGAGAAAGTTCACTGGGAGTCTAGAACATGGCGGCTTGTCAGGAAACAACCCTTCCTTTTTATCATTTAAGACATTCATTAAACTTAAAGCACTTCTACCATCTCCTAGGTTTATGGGTAGCAAAGACACTGCTGAGAACAGCTCTCAAACTCTAAAGTCTGTAAAGAGCATTTCATAAAAATCTGACAAACAGCTTCTAGGAGACATGCCAATTCCTCTCAGTGTGGAGAAAACTTGTTAGGGGTGACTGTGCGGGCCCGAGACAACCACTGTCAAGCATCTCCTTTCACTGTACACAACAGCAGTGCAACACGCAAGAGTTTAAGTGTAGGACACATTCACAAAAGCAACTGAAAAATCAGCCTATTTCAAACGGAGAGTCTGTTTTACAGTGAAGTCACTTGGGTGGCATTAAAGTGACAGCCAGTGAGACTGGAAGGCAGGACTGTCTCTGGTAAGAGCACTCACTTAAGGTGTTCAGGAAGGAAGCATAAAAGAAGCCTCTTGATGTCTTCAGCTGGTTTGCTTCAGCGTTCCTTTGCTCAAGGCATGTTACCCAACCAAGTATCTTGGGATGCAATGGAGACAAGGAAAACTCACCAACAGAACTACCTGTACTAGAGGGTGGCCGACTTGTGTGTTATTAATAAAGCTCCTTAACAGCGTTAAAAATAGCCTGTTGGAAGAGACACGTGAAAACTCGCAATAGCGTAGCAGACCTTTTCTGCCCAGGTGAGTGATGTGATAACTCTTGTGCACAGGACTTCACACGCAGCGGGTTGACTACGGTGTAAGAGGCACAAGCGGAAGAGAAACAGTCGCTCGGCACATGCAGCGAGCCTCAGCCCCACGCCTCGCTGTACCTGTGCGAGCACGGCTCCCCTAGACCTCACATCGGCGGCGCCCCTACACATAAGCAGCCCTTCCCATGCGCTGGCAGGGCCTCACAGACCGAGCACACGCAGGGTTGCCAGACGGCCTGCAGCGCGCACGGAGCACACCAGCCCCGCCGTACGGCCTCGGCAGACAACCCGCTCCCACGCGTCGGTTCCTCCTCCAGCAAAGACGCGCCACCGCGCCTCCTATGCCGCGAACCCGCACAGCCCTGCCCCACCGCGCCCAGGGCAGGCCGGGGCACACGGCTGCGGCGCGGAGCTCCCCGTGACTAAGCGCCGGGGCCCCACAATGTCGCTGCGGAGCCGCAGCCGGCGCTGTGCCGCCCCGCACGTACCGCGGCAAGGAGGAGTCAAGGGCGAGCGCCCGGCCGCGCCTCGGCGCTGCGGGGGAACGGCCTCCGCGGCCGGCCCCGCTCCCGGACACGGCACCCCCACCCTCTAACCCGCAGCGGGCCCTGGTCTCTGCTGGGGCCCCCACGGGACACAGGGAGGGGGGAGCGCGGCGCGGAGCTCCCGCAAGGCTCGGCGCGGAGCGCGCATCCCGCGGCGAGATCCCGCGCCCGTCCCGCGCGGGCCCTGCGGGGAACGAGGGAGCCCGAGCGGGTCCCACGTCGCTCCGCGCCTCGCTCGCGGCGGGGCCCGGCGCAGCAGCCGCCTCAAGAGCCCGCGGCGGTTGCGGCGGCCCAGCCTCACCTGAGCTTCTGGAAGCGATCCTTGCCGGCCTCGAACAGCTGCCGCAGGACCAGCTTCGGGGCGTTGGCCTTGTGCCACTCCAGCAGCTTCTTGAACTGGGGGTCGCCGGAGAGGGCCATGTTCGCAGCCACGTGCAGTGTGCCAGCGGGTGCGCAGCACCGGGTGCGGACGCCGTCGCCTTTATAGAGCCCGGATGGCCCTCCCGCCCCGCCCCTGTCGGCTCCTCCCTCTGGCGGCCAGTGGGGCCGGTGGAGTGGCTGCTGGTGCGTGTGTGACACCCGAGCGTCGGCCCACTTAGAGCCGCTGTCTCGTCTGGGGGCCCGCGGCCCGGCCCGACCCGGTCTCGGGGCAGCAATGCGGCTCTGAATCCCGTCGCCGCCGCGCCGAGCCGCCGTGGACCCCCAGACCCCCGCAGCGGGTGGCCCCCGTCTTTGCGAGCGTTATCCACCTGCTGCTGCAGACGCGCGCTGCACGCACGACCCGTCGGGCCGTGCTCGGGGCGCCCGCAGCCCCCGGCCGGTACATCAGGAGCCCCGAGGCCGCAGCGGCGGGGGCTGTCTCCGTGAGCGCTCGGCCTGATGGCAGACTGGGGGCAGCCGCGCCCTGCTTTGGGGCCGACGACGGGACGTTGTTCAGTGTGCGAGGAGTGCGTGGAAGCGCAGAGGCTCTGAGGCTGCGGTGACCAAATGCCACCCGAGTCACGTTCTAAGCACCTCAGGTCCTTTATGGATCCGGGCCTCAGCCCAGAGCCCCGCGGCGGCTCTGCAGGACTGGAACGGGGTGCGCGACGCCCGCGGGCCTTCCCCGCGGCACTGGGTCTCGCGTGCAGAGCAGAGACTTCCGATTCACCTGCTCAGCGCGGAGACCGGCTCCATTCGCCTACGTGATCGGCTCCGCAGCCCCTCGCTGCCCTTTAAAGGGGTAGC